>JAJMSN010000027.1:0-198129 GCA_030558435.1 Kodamaea kakaduensis
CTAAAGACTATTGACTACTGCAAGACTATTGACTACTACAAGACTATTTACTACTACAAATAGGAGGGGGAGAGTGAGGAGAGGAGGAGAGGAGGAGATGAAGAGGAGATGGGTGATGGAAATATGGGAGGATGAGGATGAGGAGAGAAAGTGAGGGTGATGATGAAGATGTAATGGATGGCATGAAGATGAGGAGTGCTTAATAAATGATTATATAAGCGATAACACAAAACAGAAGCAAGACAAGACAAGACAACATCAAAAGAAAAGAGATGGTGGTGAGTGAAGGCAGTGTACAACGAGATGTACAACGAGATGAAACGGGCAGGACAAGGAATGAGAAATGAAAATTAGTAAGAAATGACAAGAATTAGTGAAATGACAAGAATTAGTAAGAAATGGTGAGAAATGATGGAAATGGCAAGAAATAGACAAGAATTGGACAAGAAATTGAAGAAATTGAGGAAGTTGGAGGACGAGACAAGAATACTAGTTAGAATTCGCGAGGTGATTACTGCCTCTTGATGTTACACCGGTGGCGGTGTCCAGAGAATGATGGATAGAATAATCGGTCAAGTGAAATTGCAACGTGAAGGAACGGATGTCCGAGAAAAAGGGTGTCCCGGATGGGTGCAAAAAAGTTGACAAACAATACAATTAATTGAGCAACAATAGCGAACAATAGAACAAGCGAGAGAAGAGAGAATGTTTTGAACAATCGAGCGAAGTCTGAAGAAAAAAACACAAGATATGATCCAGTCTCTGACATATTGTTGAAAATGAATGATGAGGTGATGATGAGGTGAGTGATGTGAGGTACATGAAGGGTGAGGTACATGAATCATATTAGGTAAATGATGTGAGGTACATGATATGAGGTACAAGTCAGGAAACCATTGATCTTACACCGAAACATGCTTCTGGCAACACGAGAAATCTCGAAATGTTTGAGAAGGGAGAAGATTAGCAATGTTTGAGAGAGCGAGCATGGATCAATGGATTGGAAATATGAGAAAATATTGAGTATTCAAGTAAGAGCAATGTTTGAGCCTCGAAGCTTGCTTCGTTCGACTCTTCATTTATAGCCAGAGGTTGAGTATAAACGTCTATCGGCTGACTTGAGAACGTTCTAGCTATAAAATGTTCTGGCTCAAATGTTCTGGTTCAAATGTTCTGGTTCAAATGTTTTGGTTCAAATGTTCTGGTTCAAATGTTCTGGTTCAAATGTTCTGGTTCAAATGTTCTGGTTCAAATGTTCTGGTTCAAATGTTCTGGTTCAAATGTTCTGGTTCAAATGTTCTGGTTCAAATGTTCTGGAACCCCTGGCATCCCTAGAAGTGTACCTTTAAACAATGGAATGCCATTCAAGTCTCTGACAGTTAGTCAGTACTTACATAAGGGTTCCCTGCTACTCAAGGTTTAAGTTTACTTTGCTAAGTTTACTTTGCTTCTTTGCATCCTTTAAATTTTCAGTGCTCATAGGTGGTTTGTAGATGATTAGGTTTTAGTGCAGTGATCTGTTACAGGAGATTTGTCTTTTCAACATGCTGGTGGGTAGTGAAGTGGGTGAGTGGTAGATGAGTGGTGGGTGAGTGGCTGGATAGGTAGAGTGGACTACCATGAGTACTATGAGCTGGGTAGAGTAGGCTACCATGAGAAGGTACTAGACTACCATAAGCAAGTACTTTGAATATGCTGAATAGGCTGAATAGACTCCTGCTGAGTAGACTTTCTGAGCTGAATAGGCTACAATTTAGCTGAATATGCTGAATAACTATATGTTGAATGACTAAGTGAATAAGCTCTAAATAAGCCCTATGAACAAGCTCTCTAATAAGCTCTCAATAAGCTCTCAATAAGCTCTCAATAAGGTTCCTGACTAGGAACACGGTCTCACTTGTATTGCTGCGAAAACAGGCTTTTTCCGTGGGTCTTCATCGTTCCATCAAAGTTTTAGCGAGCCCCAGCGGAGCTCTCGGGAATTCCGTGTAAAATATCGCTGGCACAGCAATAGAGAAGGTTCATTGAGCTATATGACCGGTTGTCAATATGGAAGAAAGGAGAAGATTAGAAGTAGTTAGAAGAAGTAGTAGAGAAGAAGTAGTAGAGAAGAAGTAGAAGTATAGAGAAGAAGTAGAAGTATAAAGAAGAAATAAAGCAATTGAAGAATGAAGAAAGAGAATGAAGAAATAGAATGAAGAAAGAGAATGAAGATGAGAGAAGAGAGAAAAGAAGAAGCTAGAAGTTTACTTTATCTAGGGACCATTTGCGCTCCTCCATGATTCGCTATCTATGCTCTTGTTCTCGTATCTACCGATTTGGAACCAGCAGGACTGAAACGCGGAAAAACTTTATTATACCCGTTAAAAATATCCGAGTGAAATTGCACCGATTGGGTAATTGTGTCCGTGGAAAATAGTCATCGAAGATATTTAGCCCTCCTACGTCTCGGGTAGTGAGCAAGAATTCCCCGAGGGGTGGAGGTAGTAAGGTCTATGAAGGTAGGAATAAGGTACTAAACACTAGGCACTAAGTACTAGGTACTAGTACTACGTACTAGTCCAAGTACCAGAAGTCTCATTTTTATAATTATGGTGCATTAAAGATCACCTTGCCAAGCGACGCAACGCTATAATTAACTTCAGATTACACTTTGGAAGCAAGGTGGGCTGGAAAATATTCGTTGATAACGTAAAGCCGTAGCCAGGTCGACCGAGGTCGGAGAAGAAGGTAGAGGAGGGGAGATAAAGAGAAATGGAATAGGAAAAACATGGAGTATAATAGAAGATGGAGAAGATGTGGAGAACATAAAATAGAATAGAATGGAATAGGAGAAGAGGAACAGAAGAACAGAATATGAACAGAATATGAAAAAAAGAAGAAAAGAAGAATCTCTTATCTCCACTTTATGAGCTCATATGTGAAGTACTTGGGAGCCTTGTAATTGGAAGCAGGGTCTGTTTCACGTATTTTAGAATTTTTCACCCAATTTGTATCAATTGATTTAGATTAGTACAGATCAATTGATGGGGGTAATTACGAAGGCACCTCGCACAAGATGGTCTATTGTTCTTGGGCGATCTGGGTAAGGATCAGGCGTCGATTGGCCTCGAGCCACACAAAAAGGGAGCATTCCTGGAAGGTACCAGACACAAAGAGGGTTTGGAGGTTCAAGGGATAACTTTAAACATGTAAAACATGCTGGTGATTGGGTTATAGTTGACTCAATCGAGCTACGCTTGATTGAGTCAGGAGATGAGTACTGCTGATGTGATGTTGACTGATGAGTATTACTGACTATTACTGACAATGACTGACAATGACTGATACTGACTATTCTGACTATTCTGACTATTCTGACTATACTGACTATTTCTAACTATTTCTAACTATTTCTAACTATTTCAATTTCTAACTATTACTGACCACTACACTGATGACTGTTGTGACTTGACTGTTGACTACTGACTTGAGCTCTGCCTGGCTTGAGTACGCAACCTATATCAACGAACAGTCAAGGTTCATGACGAGGAAAAGTGGAGTGGAGGTAATGATGTACAGTGATGACAGTGATGGTACTGAGTGAAAAAGAAAATGATGTCATTCCAGGTTGACGAATACCGGAAATGCATATGGTTTCACAAATTCTTGACAGTTGATTGTTTCAAAGAAGACGAAGATTAGAGTTTCGTAAGATCGGATCACAAAAAAGATATAGGATAAGGAAATGTGAAAATACTACTCTGAATAAACTTTGAGATTTGGATACGCTTTGACACAAAAATCATTTCAAACCTAGTGAGATTGGGCATCGCAAATAGTACAAGCAAAACAGTAGCAAAACAGTAGCACAACACCTGCTCACAATAGGACGCAGTGGGGCTTACTCACGTGTCTTGCATAGTCCAAAGCGATTTATTTCCGTTTTGAGTTTGTGCTCCTGCAGAACCAGCTAACATTCTTGTCGTATAGAATCGTTTGGCAGTTACATTCACTTCATATAAGAATACTATATTCATACATTCACTTCATATAAGAATACTATACTCATTCATACATTCATATCTACACTATGTCGATACCGCCACTGGTTATGTTGTGGTCACGAACTTGAAATAAAGTTAGACATCTGGAGCTGTAAAATACTTCGAATCAGCGGTCACACCGACCCGGTTTGTTTGGCACGGCTATGATCTTTTATTAGAAGTGGAGAAGGTGGAGAGTGTACGTAAAGTAGAGAGTAGACAGAATACAGAGTAGAGAGTAAGAGGAGGGAGTAGAGAGTAGAGAGTAAGAGTAGAGAGTAGAGAGTAGAGTAAGAGTAGAGTAAGAGTAGAGAGTAAGAGTAGAGTAAGAGTAGACAGAGTGGAGTAAGAGTAGACAGAGTGGAGTAAGAGTAGACACATTTCTAGAATATTAGACCATTACAAAAACTCTTCACTCCACTTTTCTTATTTTTATGTGGGGGACTCGTATCTTGTTGGCTTTGAGTTTGGCTTTGATGTCTCCACCACTTTGAAATTTTCGTTTTTTATAGTTTTTGTTACTCCGTTCCTGTGTTCTGTTTCTGTTCCTGTTCTTCCAGTTCCAGTTCCTCTGTTCCTGTTCTTCCAGTTCAGTTCCTGTTCTTCCAGTTCCTCTTCTCTGATCTTTAATCGCCATACATGTTTTTTACTGGTGTCATTTTCACTGCAAGAAGGGCAAGGTGGAACGCTTGGCGAGGCTAAAAATGAAATTTTTCAAGGCGAATGGTTACAGCGACGAAACACTGGCCACAACGTCGACATGTCCTGACATTGGACCGCTGGATCACTGGGGGAATGTTTTATCATCTCCGAACATTTGCTCCAAACGCAGGGGCACCTAACAAAAGAATGCAGCAAGTCGTCCTAAACCTAAAATATGCCAAGCCTTGATTGTCCCAAAAAATACCAAAATACCCTGGTGCCGTCTCTTGTCTGGCTATCTTGGGGGTGCTATCTTTAGAGCACTACCTGCCCTTTGTTTGGGCTGTTTGCGTACTCCATACTGCAGGGGTTACGAAAAACTTGCTGGACACAAAAGTGAATCATTGGGCCATAGCCCCTCATGCAACCATTTCTTTTGGTTGCTACATTCTTTTCATGATTTCTTTTTTTTTAAACTTTTTTTTGGAAAGCCTATATAGATGGCGCTAACGCTCGCACGAGTTAACCAGCACGGCAACCTTTAAATATCCTCATTCCACACCACAAATTGGCATACACAATTGCATAGTAGAGCATCATTAGCATAGGTAGGGGACAGTACAAGACAGTACAATAGAACAGTACACAATAGACAGTACAAGACAATAGGAATTGACAGACCGCACCCTCCTTACAACAACTAGTCAGGTACATCATAGTATTCAGATAGCCATACTATCTACATACACTCACATAGTATTCATAGTATTCATACTATCTAGTTCATACTATCTAATATTCACTATCTAGTATTCTACTACCCGCTATTCATCCACTACCATCTACTATTAACATAGTATCCACATAGACCAAACTCCACTACTAATCATACTCCAAGACCCATGTTCATGTCTGTGAAGAGAAAACACATCCAGGCAGGGGTGGTGCTTGTGTTGCTATTTGTTATCACCTTCCAGTTGATCTCAGGGACTGCATATACCACCACGGTCAAGCCGGCCTATGCGAACGCCGGTACGAGCGAGAGTTTCTTGGACAAGCTCAAGGGCCTATCGTCGCAAGGCGCCGCGGATGACTTTGAAGGCGACGAGATTGAGTCGCACCGTGAGGAGGTTGTGTTCACTGAGAAGGTGGAAGCGTTGAAGGCCAAGAAGCTCGAAACCGATCTCCAGCAAAAGTTTTGGGTTATGGACACCACACTTACCCCAGAGAAGTCAACCGTCATGATCCCGGATTACTACACTGACGGCCAGAAACCAGACATACAACCTTTTGATCCCCGCTTCACTTTGGGTGTGTACCTCGACGCAGTGCGTGCCCACATGCAAAAGTACCCAGATAACTTGGTGGTTTTGCCCATGCACTGGTACGACTGGGTCGACTTGTCGTTGTTGGACATGTACTTGATTGCTCCCGATACCGATAAACCCGGTTGCCAGGTCTTGAGTGCAATCAAGGACGAGGAGGAGGAGCACAGGAAACAGGAGGAAAAGAAGAAGGAGGACGAAAAGAAAAAGGCTGAGGAAAAGAAGAAGGAGGAGGAAAAGAAGGAACAGGAGAGATTGAAGAATATGTCGGAGGAGGACAGAAAGAAGGAGGAAAAGAAGAAGGAAGAGGAAAAGAAGAAGGAGGAGGAGAAGAAGAAGGAGGAAGAGAAGAAGGAGGGAAAGAAGGAAGAAAAGAAGGAGAAGAGGGAAGAACTCACTAAGAGAGCAACTAAGTCCGCATTGGATCCATCCAAGTTCTGTCTCAACAACACCCAATTGCCAAGGTATGTCAACAACGGTAACAAGTTGAGTCCTGGTTTCAATGTGTGGACCTCTGGAAAACACTCGACTGTTGAAAAGGCTCGTCTTTCCGGTAAATCGTACCTCTACTCGTTTGCACCCAGTCCCGCCATGGTTATCTTTTTGACCCCCGACGGATCGTACAACTTTACCACGTCTCCTGCCCGCTCCAAGTTGTTGGACAACGGGCTTCCCGAGGCGTACCTTGCGTCGAAAAAGTCGTCGGCGCTCGACGTGACCCAGGTCTCGAAAGATATCCAGCACCAGGTGCCTGCCAACAAACACCGCGTCATTAACCAGTACGCATTGGAAATCCCTGAGGAGTCGTTCGTTTTTGATCACAAACAAATCATGGCTGACTTGGAGGCCAAGGGCAAGGAGCGTACCTTGCAGGAGGAAAAGTACCTCCACAGCTTGAAGTACCTGGTGGACTCTGTAGCTAATGGCGGTCCACCAAAGTACTTTACCGAAGCCAGATTGTTTGGGACAAACAAGGGTGACCACTACGACTGGCGTTTCTTTGACGGCATCCGCACAGGCACCACGGAACAGGCCAACTCGTTGCACCGTTTGATTAGAACATGGTTGTCGTTCACCAGAAAGAGTGGTATCACTACATGGGTGGCTCATGGCTCGCTCTTGTCGTGGTACTGGAACGGTATGGCGTTCCCATGGGACAATGATATCGATGTCCAGGTGCCAGTCATGGATTTGCACAGATTGTCGATGGAGTTTAACCAAACCTTGATTGTGGAGGACGTGGAGGATGGATACAGCAGATACTTTTTGGACTGTGGAACCTTCATCACCCTCAGAGACAAGGGTAACGGTAACAACAACATTGACGCCAGATTCATCGACGTCGACACCGGACTCTACATTGATATCACCGGATTGGCCATCTCCAACACCGAGCCCCCAAAGAGGTACAGAGAGAAGCTTCCAAAGGACTTTGAGATCAAGGACAAGAAATGGGTGCCTGGAAACTTGAAGTTGCAGACGTACAACTGTCGTAACAACCACTTTTCCTCGCACGACGAGTTGTCGCCATTGGTCAAGACCCAGATCGAGGGTGAGGTGGGGTACATTCCAAAGAAGTTCCATGAGATTCTCAAGATTGAGTACCGCGACGGGTTCTCGAACGAGCGCTTTGAAAAGCACGCATTCTTCCCGCAGGTGAGGCTCTGGACCAAGGAGACGGACATGTACTACTTTTTGAAGAACCGCACCAGCTACATCGAACACAACACTTTCAATGAGCACTTTTTGGAGGAGGGGAGCTACACCGAAAACGTGTACGACAAGACGGGCGAACACAGGGGTCTCAACAATGACGACATGAAGCAAATCAAGGAGTTGTCGACAAACGACGTGATTGACTTTTTGAAGAAGGACGAGGTGTTTTTGGACTTTTACCCAACCAAGGACTTTACCTTTTTCCACGAGGACGAAATCATGCGCTTGATGTTTGGCAAGTCCACCGCCAAGTTGGTGCACGACGCCCCGGACTTTAAGCCCATGAAGTACGAGCCGTTCTTGTACAAGACGCAAAGTTCATTGATCACATACGAGGATGAGGTTGAGAGATACGTCAAGTTGAGCTCGGAGCTGATGCACCGCAAGAATGACGTGAATGATGTCGAGGATGAATGATCACACATGATCAACTGCATATGCATCCTGGAATCAAGCATGCATTCAACATAGTGCCTGATCGTCGAAATGTATAAATATGTATATTAATGGTTAAATGGATAGAGCAGGTCGACGGTCAGGTTAATGAGGAGATGTTTTAATTTAATTGATGTTTGTTAGAGTTTTGTAGATGACGTTCCGAGTCTAATGTTGATTGTTCGTTATGAGTTAGATTGAGTTAGATTGTTGTTCGTTTTGAGCATGTCGTTGATCCATAATATTTATTCAATCTATCAGTCAATCAATTTAAAAGTTTAAAGTTTAACCAAGATTTGTCGTGCTTCCAGAAGTGTTTGACGGTGTCTTGAGTGATAGTAACCTCGAAGTCAAACAAGATACTTGAACAGATACTTGAACAAGATAAATATACCTGAACAAGATACCTGAACAAGATATTTACAAGATACAATAAGATCACGTAACAATCACTCAAACAATCGCTACGCTCTTATTTGAGTGTTCAAGTGTGGTTTCTGAAGTGTCTTTCCTCCTTTTCACAAATAAACTCGCTTCGCTCGTTTATCTGTTTCAAACCTCCATCGTCCCCCCTAACAAATTTGCAGGACCATCCATTCTCGGAAGCATCACCTCAATCATTCTTATTCTATCTGGAACTGCAAATTGTTGGTCTGCAAACAAAACATCCAACTCACCCGTTGTCAGCACCCTCATTGTTTCGTAGTTTTTGGCATTAAAAAGAGGCAAGAGCTGAAGAATATTCCACGGCTGGATATCGTTATATGTCACCTCAAAACTGCTTCGGGCCCTGTGTATCAATCTATCTATTGTGTGTCCCTCGTTGTTCAACACAAACAAGTAAGTATTACAGTTCCATTTGCACAAGGTCAGGATCTCTTGCATAGTCACCTGGAGCGCACCATCTCCCACAAACAAAATCACTCTTTGGTTAACGTCAGTTTCCATGGCAGCCATGGAAGCACCGACTGTTGCACCCACACCAAACCCAATACTCCCCCATAAAACCTGCGATATTCCCACTGTATTGTTGGGAAACCTGGCCTGCACAATACCAAAGGCAGACGTACCTGTTTCTGTCACTATGATGTCTCCCTCACGGAACCAGTCCGAGACCTTGTTCCAAAGGTGTTCCTGTGTCAAGATGGTATCTGCCTGCGTTAGCAAATGCGGCTGAATCATACTAGGTAGTATTGGGGGCAAGTAGTGCGGTGGAACAGCCAACGCAACCTTCAGCAAGAGCTCTCCAAGTACCTGTTTCATCTGCACTCCAGGAAATGTCGCCTGTTTTATCTTGGTGTAGTCTGAGTTGAACTCAATTATTGTTTTGCATGCATACGAGTACTGAAAAGTACTCGATTTAAAGTTGGATAAAAGTGCACCCACCGATATGATCAAGTCGGCCTTGTCAACCAAGGACTTGACATTGGGCTGCGAGAGTGTCCCCACGTAAACCCCACCAAATCTCGGGTGGGACTCGTCAATCACAGACTTTGCCATAGGGGTTGTAAATACTGGGAACTGGGTTATATTCACCAAATCAATCACCTCTTGCTTACACTGGTGCCTGTCGCAGCACGCGTCCACCAATATTATGGGGTTGAAGGATACTTGGATGAGCTCAAGTACGCGGTCCACCACCTCGGCCTGGGTTTCTGGATCGGGAGGATTGAGCTCGAGGTTGATGGGCATGTACAATAGCTCAATGGGTACTTTTTGATCGACGAGATTGGACGGGAACCCAATGTAAACGGGTCGTTGGTAGATCCATGCTTCACGGATACAAGCATCGATTTCCTGGGGGGCAGTGACGATATCCGAGAGGAAGACTGTGGTCAAGCTGATATTATCGGAAATACGATGGAACACTGTAAAGTCACCATTTCCAAGGGTATGGTGAAGAAGGAGTGGTTTGGCTTGGGAGGCGATGGAGGGCACACTGACCACATGGATCAAACCCACATGTTCAGCGTATGCCCCACCGATTCCATTGAGGGCCGAGAGTTCGCCAGCACCGAAACTCGTGACGAGGCACGAGAGGCCTTTGATGCGGGCATAGCCATCGGCAGCGTAGGCCGCGTTCAACTGGTTGGCATTGCCGGCCCATTTCATGCCGGGGATATCGTAGAGGTTATCGAGGAGGGTTTTGTTGAACTCATGGGGGAGACCAAAGATGGTGTTGATGCTGAGTTGGTGTAGGCGTTCGAATAGGAAGCGGCCGAGGGTGATGTCCATCGCGACACTCGATGAGCGAAGCGAATCGAGTGAGCAGGTAGTAAGTACAGTAGTACAATACAGTAGTACAGTAGTACAGAACTGTTGATTACAGTAATAATTGAGTACAGTAACACAGCAACAGTTGAGTACAGTAAGTACAGTAACAATTGAGTACAGTAAGTACAGTAACAGTTAATAGTAACAGTTGAGTAGGTACAGTAACAGTCAAACAGTAACAGTTAGGTACAGTTCAGTTAAGTACAGAACAGTTGAGTATAGTTCAATACAATTCAGTACAATTTAGTACAGTTCAGTTGAGTATAACAAGCAACAGCACAATATTATCAACAATAGCACCTGTACGACTACAATTGAGTGCACAACAGCAACAATAAGTGCACAGTAAGGTACAATTGACTATCAGACTATTGTTGTAGTGTAAGTGTAGTAGCGATGGGAAATGGTATGATGTCCCTAAGGTGATGACAATGCAGGTAGCAGATGCTGATCTGATGGCCAGTGGAATGGTCTAGAATTGAGCGCCGATCAATGTGATCGCATCCAATGATCTTTGTGAAATATTCACCAAAAGAAGAAAAGAAGTGAAGGGATAGGCAAATGAGCAAGAATGCAAGAAAAGGTGGATGTAGGAAGATGAAGAGAGGGCTGAAAGGATGAAGAGAGGGCTGGAAGGATGGAGATGGAAAGGAGAAGAGGGGAAGAGGGGGGAGAGGAAATATAAGATAAGGGGGATGAAGGGGAGAGAAAGGAAGAGAAAGGAAGAGAGAGGGAGAGGAAAGGGGGAAGGAATGGAAGAATGACAACTGCCAATAGTCTAACAAACATCTCGCTACGCTCGATGTTTGACTAAGCTCGATGTTTGCACCTGCTTGCTACCACGTGCTATCCGGGTAACGTTTATTTTTGTCTCCTGATTGTACATGTGAGAGATATCTCGTGATTTTCTTTAAAACGCCTGTAAATTCCACTTTTTTTCTGAAACAAAAGTCACCACTCGAAAACGTGATTTCCACACCGTCTCCACAAAGTAAGTGACAAACAGTCAATTGAGCAGGTCCCCAGATTATCTGTTATGGGACCTCTAGTCTGGCAGTTCTAGCCAGTCTATGCTATGTACTAGTTTGGGACTAGTTGGTACTAGTAGCACTAGTAGTACTAGTAGTGCTAGTACTGTTATTCTGTTTATTTACTAACGCGTAGATGTCTAAAAGGGAATCTGAAGACGATGTCAATGGCATCGATAAAAAGAGCAAGCTTGAGAAGAAGGACGACATTGCTATTGACTCCGAATTGTTAGGCCAGCAATCGCTGTATGACAAGAAGGACGACGACGACTTGTCTGCTGCTGAAACGGCCGAGGCAGTTGCAGCCGCAGCCGCGGTGGCTGCGTCCGACTCCAACGGCCACCAGCTGCAACAACAACAGCACCACCATCAGCAGCAGCAGCAGCAGCAGCAACATCAACAGCAGCAGCAGCAACACTCGTCGTTGCAGCTGCACTTGGCGTACCAGAACGCGTTCAGAAATAACCAGTCTGGGGAAGGCAGCCACCACTTATCGCACACCAGCCCACCCTTCCAGCCCACGACGTTGCCTCCCGTGAGCAATGGCAAGCCATTGCACGGCACGGACGAGTGGCACAGGCAGAGAAGAGAGAACCACAAGGAGGTGGAGAGGAGAAGACGCGAGTCGATAAATTACGGGATCAAGGAATTGGCCGCGTTGATACCGACTCCGGACACAAACAAGGCGCAGATTTTGCAGAGGGCCGTGGAGTATATCAAGCGTTTGAAGGAGAATGAAAACAACAACATTGAGAAGTGGACGTTGGAAAAGTTGTTGACGGAGCAGGCTGTGTCGGAGTTGAGTGCGAGTAACGACAAGTTGAAGCAGGAGTTGGAGAGAGCGTATAGGGAGATTGAGAGTTGGAAGGAGATTGCAAGGGCTAATGAGAAGAAGGAGTAGCCATACAATCGAGCGAATACAATCGAGCGAAGCGAGATTGTATGGGTCTAGATTGTATGAGCCAACAATCGATGTTCTAGCGAATACAATCTCGCTCCGCTCGATTGTATGAGCTTGAGAGTAACAGAGACAATTGATCGAATACAATTGAGCAACAATGAGTATAATCCCGCTTCGCTCGATTGTATGAGCCTGTTGAGAGAAATATCTATGCTCAATTGTATTCAGAAAAACGACAATTGAGGAGCGATGTTGTATTCACAATATCGCTTCGCTCGATTGTGTCAGTAAGGTGATGGGTTGTAATGGACGATAATAGACGCAAGGATGAATGTTCTTAGGTGGTAGTGACAATGAGCAGCCACTGCTGGTAGGGGTACCACCTTTGACTATGAACAGTTTGGGATTATTCTCTTCAGTTCTCTGTCATTTCTTGTATGTTATGACGGTCTTTATGTACTTTATATTGTATACTATGTTTTTAAGGAAAGTGAAAATAATTACCAAAAAAAAATATATTATGACTGCGGCCTTTCAAGATCTCGACCCATACGAAGTGCTCGGGGTCGCCAACGATGCGTCGCCTCTAGAAATCAAGAAGGTGTACAAGAAGCTCTGTCTTAAGCACCATCCCGATAAACTTCAGCAGCAGAACCAGGAGCTCACGGACGCGGACCAATTCCCACGGATCCAGCTTGCATACAGTGTATTGAGCGACCCCCAGCGGCGGCTGCGCTACGACCAAACCGGCACACTTTCCGAGAGTGTGGACGGGGATGCGTTCGACTGGAAGGAGTACTTTGACGCGATGAACAACAAGATCACGATTGAGATGATTGAAGAAGACCGTATCAAGTACCAGGGCCTGAGTGAGGAGAAGAAAGATATATTGGAGAATTTCATTTATTATGAGGGGGATTTCCTCAAGCTCTTTGAGTTGATTCCACACTTGGAGTTTACAGAAGATGAGGAGGACCGAGTGTTTAAGATTGTCCAGGAGGAGGTGGAGAAGAATGCAGACTTTATGGATAAGGCTGCGAAAAAGTCATGGGACAAGTACTGCAAATCACGCAAGACCAAGGTGAAGCAAATGTTGAAGAAGCTCGCCAAGGAGGCCAAGGAGGCAGAGAAGCTCGAGAAGCAGATCAAGGATAAGGGCAAGAGGAATTTGTCAAAGGAACTGGATTTGGCAAGTTTGATCCAGAGCAGACAGGCAAATAGAATGGATGGATTGATAGCGTCGTTGGAGGATAAGTATGTGAAGAAGGGGAGGGGGAAGAGAAAGGAGATGAGTGATGAGGAGTTTGAGAGGGTTCAGAAGAGGTTGAAAAAGTAACACAATCGAGCGAAGCGAGATTGTGTGGCCAAAAGAAGAACAATCAAGCACAATCTAGCGAAGCTAGATTGTGTGAGATCAAGAACGAATACAATTGAGCACAATCGATCGAAGCGAGATTGGATGAAATCAACATGAGATTAATCGAGAGCGAGTGAACCAAAAATAAGAACAATTGATGAGTAATTGAAACATGAAGAACATTGAACAATTGACAAAAATCTGCTATGGAGGAGGAGAGTGAAATTGAACTCTGTGGATTGAACTATTTCGCTTCGCTCAATAGTTCAATAGGACTCGCTTCGCTTGATTGTTCAATGAAATGAATGGAGACACAAAAAAAAGTGTACACTCCTCATCACTAATGACAACTGTAACTACCACATTATCTAATTTGGAAATACCATAGTAGTTAACAAATCGTATACGAATGAATAATATTGCAATGACGCGTAGTTCTTTATGATCTGGGGGTTTCCATGTTCTATGTCGTTCTATTTTATGTACTATGTTTTGTATTGTGTGTAATATGCTCTGTACTTGTTTTGAACTGTGCTCTGTACTGTGCTCTGTACTATGTTCTGTATTCTGTACTGTTTTTACTGTGTCCTAACTAATGTCCATCTTTTATGCAACAAATTCGCTGCGCTCATTTGTTTGTCATTTACGCGTTTGGATCATCGCATAAATACATACAAGCACCAGTTTCAGCAACATGTCTGATTCTGAACTGGAACCGTATCAAGACCTGGGTTCCGACTTCTCGGACTCCACGCCCAGCACATCGCGCCCCGAGTCCAAAGCCAAAGCCACCCCCAAGCCCAAGAATGGCCAGAATGCGTCCTTACAGTACCAAAAGTTGTCGCAGTTGGAGCACATCTTGAAGCGTCCCGACACCTACATTGGGTCTGTGGAGCGCACGGGTGTTGAGATGTGGGTCTTCGACGCTGCCACCGAGTCCATGGTGTACAAAGAAGTGCACATTGTGCCTGGATTGTACAAGATCTTTGATGAGATATTGGTGAATGCCGCCGACAACAAGATCAGGGACCCCACCATGAAAAACATCAAGGTCAAGATCGATCCCGAGCTCAACATGATTCTGGTGATGAATGACGGTAAGGGTATTCCCATCGAGATCCATGACAAGGAGAAGATTTACATTCCAGAGTTGATTTTCGGTAACTTGTTAACGTCTTCCAATTATGATGATGAGGAGAAAAAGGTCACCGGTGGACGTAACGGGTACGGTGCCAAGTTGTGTAACATCTTTTCGACTCAATTCGAGTTGGAAACTGCGGACTTGAACACAGAGCAGGTGTACCGTCAGGTGTGGAGCGATAACATGGCCAAGGTCTCCAAGCCAAAAATCACCAAATTGAAGACAAAGAAGGAGTACACGAAAGTGACTTTCAAACCAGACTTGCTGAAGTTTGGAATGGAGTCGCTCGACGACGAAGTTTTGTCGGTGTTGCGGAGAAGAGTTTACGACTTGTGCGGAACTGTGAAGGACTGCAACATCTACTTGAATGATAAAAAGCTCAACATCAAAAACTTTAAGGGCTACGTCGAAATGTACGTGAATGCCATCAAGGAACGCACTCCAGAGCCGGTGACTCAAGAGCCCAAGAATTACACAACTCTTGTCCATGAAGTGGTGAATGACAGATGGGAGGTTGCGTTTGCTGTGAGTGACGGAACATTCAACCAGGTGAGTTTTGTCAACTCAATTGCAACGACTTCGGGGGGTACTCACGTCAAGTTTGTGTCGGATCAAATTATCACCAAATTGGTGGAGACCTTGTCCAAGAAGGAGAAGGGTAAGAAGAAGTTGATGATCAAGCCGCAGGAAGTGAGAAATAACATGTTTTTGTTCTTGAACTGTTTGGTGGAGAACCCGGCCTTCACTTCGCAGACAAAGGAACACTTGACTACCCGTGTGGCCCAGTTCGGGGGGAAGGCCTCGGAAAGGATGGTGATTAGTGATCTGTTCATTGCGAAAATCTTGAAGACGTCGATTGTGGACAAGATCAGGGACATTGCCACGGCCAACGAGGACAAGGCGTTGCAAAAGGCCGACGGGTCCAAGAAACTGAGAATCAAGAACCAAGTCAAGTTGGTGGATGCAAACAAGGCAGGTACCAAGGACGGGTACAAGTGCACACTCATCTTGACGGAAGGTGACTCTGCCAAATCCCTCGCCGTGAGTGGGATGGAAGTGGTGGGGAGAGACCATTACGGGTGCTTTCCGCTCAGAGGTAAGTTGCTCAATGTTCGAGAAGCGTCCGCGGACCAGATTGCCAAGAATGGGGAAATCAACGCCTTGAAGCAGATTCTTGGGTTGCAGCACAAGAAGCACTACGATGTGAACAACATCAAGACCTTGAGGTACGGCCATATCATGATCATGACAGACCAAGACCAGGACGGTTCGCATATCAAGGGGTTGATCATCAACTTTTTCGAAACCAGTTTCCCTGGCTTGTTGAGTATCCCGGGATTTTTGCTTGAGTTCATCACGCCCATTGTGAAGATTACCATCAAGAAGCGAGGTGGGGGGAACACAGTGATTCCGTTCTACAACATGCCTGAGTTCGAGGAATGGCGTCTTACAGAGGGGACCAGGTGCCGTTGGAAGCACAAGTACTATAAGGGTTTGGGTACCTCGACCGGGCAAGAGGCCCGTGAATATTTCGCAGCTTTGGACAAGCATCTTAAAACCTTCCACACCTTGCAAGACGAAGACAAGCAGTACATTGACTTGGCGTTTGCAAAGAACAAGGCGGATGATAGAAAGGAATGGCTCCAGGGGTTCACGCCGGGAACACACTTGGATCCTGCATTATCTGAGATTCCAATCAGTGACTTCATCAACAAGGAGTTGATCCTCTTTTCGATGGCGGACAATATCAGATCCATTCCTTCTGTGTTGGATGGATTCAAGCCCGGTCAGAGAAAGGTTCTTTTTGGGTGTTTCAAGAGGAATCTCAGGAGCGAAGTGAAGGTGGCCCAGTTGGCAGGTTACGTTTCCGAAAACACCGGGTACCACCACGGGGAAACGTCCTTGATTCAAACCATCATTGGGTTGGCCCAGAACTTTGTGGGCTCCAACAATTTGAATGTGTTGAAACCAAACGGTATGTTCGGTACGAGAGCAGCTGGAGGTAAGGACTCGTCTGCCGCGAGATACATTTTCACGGAAATCAATGAAATCACACGCAAGGTGTTCAACCCATTGGATAACGGGCTTTATACATATGTCCAGGATGACGAAAACACCGTTGAACCGGAATGGTACTTGCCGGTCTTGCCCATGATTTTGGTTAATGGAGCAGAAGGTATTGGTACTGGGTGGTCCACCAACATTCCGTCATTTAATCCTGTGGACATCGTTGCCAATATCCGCCGATTGATGGTGAACGAAGAGCTCGAGGAGATGACGCCTTGGTACAGGGGATGGGACGGTGAGCTCGAGAAGGCTGGACCAGACAAGTACAGGGTCTTGGGGCGTGTCAATCAGATTGACGACACGAGTTTGGAGATCACGGAGATTCCAGTCAAGACGTGGACAGAAAACGTCAAGACGTTTTTGCTCAGTTGCTTGGGGTCGGAAAAGGTGCCTGCGTGGATCAAGGACTTTGAGGAGCACCACGGAGTGAACATCAACTTCTGGGTCAAGATGTCGCCTGAGGAGATGCGCAAGACCGAGAAGATTGGGTTTTTGGAGCGCTTCAAGTTGATTTCGTCCATCAGCATGTCCAACATGGTTGCGTTTGACCCGTTGGGCAGAATCAAAAAGTACACATCTACATTGGATATTCTCAGGGACTACTACTATGTGAGGCTCGAGTACTACCAGAAGCGTAAGGACTTCATGATGGACGATTTGCAGAACCAGTTGACGAAACTCAGCGAGCAGGCACGTTTCATCAAGTTGATCATCGAGAAGAAGTTGACGGTGTCGAACAGAAAGCGTGCTGATTTGGTCAAGTCGTTGCAGGAGCACGACTTTGCCATGTTCAACAGCGACAACAAGCAGGTGAAGAAGGCTGTGGAGCCGACCTTGTTCATTGAGGCCGAGGAGCAGATGCAAGAAGAGGAGGAGGAGGTGGGGGACATTTCGCAGTTGAACGCACCCGGGTCTGCGGGTAGTGTCACGGAAGAAGGTGAGCACATGCCGGATTCTCTTTACACCATGTACGACTACTTGCTTGGGATGTCGATCTGGTCGTTGACGAGAGAGAGGTACGAAAAGTTGTTGAAGCAGCGGGGCCAAAAGGAGGAGGAGTTGAATATCTTGCTTGGGAAGTCCGCCAAGGATTTGTGGAATGCGGACTTGGACGATTTCTTGATTGAATGGGACAAGTTCTTGGAGCGTGACTTGGAGGAAAGGTCCAACTCGGTTGTCAGCAAGGCCAAGAAGAAGGCGAGAAAGACTGCTGTCAAGAAGGAGAAGCGTGAGCCAAAACGTGCTAGTGAGTTGACACCAAAGGAGCCCGCATTCAAGAAGGCCAAGACGGTTGCAAGCAACGAGACGGTGCCTCCATCCATCAAGACGGAGGTTGAGGGGTCGTCTAGTGTCACGCCCGAGTTGAAGAAGGAACCATCTGTGTTGGACTTTTTCGGAGCTTCCAAGACATCTAGCAAGCAAAGTGGGTCCAAGAATGAACCGGTTTCGCTTTTTAGTGAGAGTGAAGATGATGATATATTGGGTAGTATCAAGCCGAAGCTGAAGGCTGCTCTGGCTGCTCCGAAGACCGCCACATCTCTGACTACTCTGAAGACTGCCACATCTCTGAAGGCTTCGTCTAAGGCTTCTCTGAACGAGTCTCTGAAAACACCACCCAAACCCAAACCCAAGCCAAAGGCAGGAAGTAAAGCAGCATTACAAGATGAGTTGGAGGAATTGAAGCTGGATTTGCCCACTGCCAGTGGAAGAAGGAGAACTGAAAAGCCCAAGGTGACGTATAATATGGTTTCTGATGAGAGTGACGATTTCTCAATGGATGATGCAGAGGATGAAAGTGATGATTACGAGGATGATGAATAGGTAGTAGGTAGACTAGTTTGCTCGGTCAATAGCTAATCAATTGCAATAATGAGAAAGTATGGGTGTAGTGGTTGTAGTTGTGTTGTTTCTTTCTCAATTCACTTTTACTTACTTTTGCTTTCATGTCACTTTCACTTTTACTTTTACTTTACTTGTCTTTCTCCTACTTCTCTACTACACTACTTTTCTCATTCTTTCTACTAATTCTCTACTCTACCCTAATTCTCTTCTCTTCTACTTTTTACTCTAATGTTCTTTCCTAGTAACTGCTAGATGAACTCAGTAGATGAGCGAAGCGAATCTACTCGTTCATCTACTTTGACAAAAATAAACAATCGTTTAGCAATGATGGATGTTTTATAAAATTCGTGTACAACGAACGTTCGTCAATAGTCTATGAAGACATCCAGGCTCAGAATCCGAGTCAACCTAATAGCTATGTAATAAAGTAGCGGTCGAAGACTATAAGATGCGCTGTAGACGATGCTGGCCCAGTAGAGATACAATAGCCGGCACCGAGGCCGTGGCGGCACGTTACTCGATTCTTGCGAGTTAATTATTCTGTTTTTCGGCTTGGGCAGGGTCTTTATTTTTCGAAGTCTAATTCTACTCACCAATGTACAACCCTAGTGCCAGCGGTGCGGCAGGGGTAGGGAACAACGCTGCCGGCAACTCGTCCTACATGGCGGAGTATCCCTTCCACCAAAATCAGCTCCAGCAACTGATGGCACAGCAGCAAATACACCAACAGCATCTACACCAACCACAACAACTGCTGCAAGCACCCCAGGCCCAGACGCCGCTGAAGCTGGCGCTGGCTTTGCCAGCACAACCACAGCAGCTGCAGGCGCTGCAGGCGCCCCTGCAATCACAGAGTCAGCAGTCGTACGGGTACAACTCCAACAGTCGCATAAAACACGGAAGCATCTCGAATAAGTTTTCTCCACAGGATATACAGGTGTTGAGGCAGCTTCTTGGTCCTGGAGAAAAACACAAGTGGAAGCAGATCACTAAGGATATCAACCAGTCACTGCCCAACCACAGTGGGAGTGATAATGGGAAGGAAAAGAAGAGCGCGGGGCAGGCAAAGAATGTATCCCCGACATTTGTTATCAAACAGTACCAGACTCTTCTTGGGTTGCCAAATAACTCGCTTTACTTTGGGACCTTGGGAAGTTCTCTCCCGTATGTCACAGCTGCAAACGGATGGGACGATATTGAGGAACTGGCCCATAATCATCAGTTTAGTGATTACATGAAGTAGGGAGGAAGAGAATGGGAGAATGAGAATGAGAGAATGGGAGAATGAGAATGAGAGAATGAGAGAAATTAAGAGAAATTAAGAGAGGAGGAAGGAAAGAAACAGAGAAAGCGAAGAGAAAAGAGCGTGAGAAGTAAGAAAGAACAGAAAGAAACAGAAAGATAGAGAAAGAGGAAGAAAAAGAACAGAAAGAAACAGAAAGATGAAGAGGAAGAAGAGAAGAGTGAGAATGTATGAGAGATAAGGAAAGGGAAAGAAGAGGCAGAATAGGAGAACCTCTAGTATAGAATCATGGGGCATTTTATGTACGATTATGAGAACAACCACGGATTGTTTTATTGGGTTGTGAGTGTTGAGATACCAGGTCAGTTGGAAAGAATAGAGGTGAGCATTTGTAGGTTCTTGGAGATAGGACCAGGGGTTGAGAAAAGTTTACAAACCGATACTAGCGAGTACTGGGATTTCCAGGTTGATATCCCATGGTTTGATGCTAATCACCCTAGGCTGGAATGTTTCAACAAGGAAGCGAGACAGGGAACAAGTAGCAAGTTTGTTCTTGTGTTCGGCAAACTTTTGCGGGAAGTTTTTTTTGGTGAGCTTTGGTATGACGAGATTCCAGTGGGTCCGAGAGCTTGCTGGATTGGGCTTATCAAGCGTATGTGACCACCTCTAGCCATTTTTAAAGTATCCATTTTATGTTACTGAAGTTTGTTTGAATGTGCTTGAAAATATAATTGTTTGAAGTTAATTGTTTAAAGTAAGTAGATTGAATAGCGACTTATGCATGAACATGAGCATGAAGAGGTGAGGCCGGTGCGTGTTGTGAGTTTTTGTGATCTTGAGGCACCTCGAGTCGGTGCCAAAGATAAACCGTGCTGCGTCATCATATACCTTTAACCTTACTTTCAGTGACAGAATGGTTCATAATTCGAAAGTCTGCGGTCAGCATCCGAGTTTGAGTAGTCAGTAATTGGTAGTTTGATTACGTTGAGCAATAGTTTAAGCTAGTGATAGTTTGAGAAATAGTATAAGCAATAGTATGGAAAAAGTATGAGCAATGGTATGAGAAAAAGGATGAGCAAGTATGAGCATGTTTGACTAATTAAGCGATGGTTTCAGCGAGTTTCAGTGGGGCCACAATGCGAGTGAGAATCATTGAAGCGTTGAAACCTTCATGCTTGACACTGTGAAGGAGGTGGCAGTGCGATAGTGCATTAGCAGCCGGAGCATGCCCACAAAGTGGAAGTGAACAAAAGTAAATGCCCACAAACCCACAAAGTAACCCCTCAAAATGAAACCCACAAAGTTAACCCCACACTGAGTGCACTTTAATTCATTTGCTTGTTTTGAATTTTCTATAATTCTTACCGAGTCCCAAGGTCTTGAAGAAGGTGTAATCCTTATCAAAAAAGCTTTTCGCAGCCAAAAAAAATAGGACTTTGTGTGTTCATTAAAGTAAAGTTTATTGGAGTCACGTTACATCAATGGAGGTGATGCACATATCCACCATGGGAGAGCTTGAGTCATTGATGAGAAGGATGAGAGGAAATGAGTACAAAGTGCATGCATCGCATATGATAGCCAAGTCAGAGTTTGGATAGAGTGTGAGAAGAGCAATGTGAGAGTAGTAATGTGGGAGTAACAAGTAATGTGTTCAAATTAATAAGAGCAGACTATTGTGAGTAGCAGACTGTGAACAATATGAGTAGTGTTGGTTGAGTGAACTTGATAATTACTAAATTTGACCAAATTTTAGCAAATCTGGATGGTCCAAGATTATGGACAAATGTCGCTTCCCTTTCTGAGAACTGTCTTTAATCATTTACATATTATCACGTATCACGTATCACGTAACATCTATTATCACGTTATCTATTATCACGTATTATGAAGTTTTACGTATATCACGTATCATCTATCATGCTCATCAATTACTCTATTTTATCCAAATTCTGGTTCTGTTCAGACTTATCTCCTACTCATTCTCCTTACAGGTTGTACACTCATTCTTTGTATCCGTTAACAATGCGGTGGAAGAGTACTTGTTGGCATGTCCCAACTTGATATCTTCATTGTTGAGTAGCTCACGAAGTAAAACCTTCAACAATTTCGAGTCTGGGAAGCCGTCGTAGTAGTATGGATCCAGCTGCTCTCCGTCCTTATCTCCATACTTGATTGCGAGCTCTTTGCTCTTGAAACGCCTCTTGTATAGTATTTCGGTGTGGTGCTCGTCCTTTTGTACAATCACCAGGAAGGCTCCTGGCTGGTCCACTATGGGTTGTAACGACACATCCTGGACCACTCCATCGAAAGTTTGTAGAATCTCAGTCATGTACCACACAGCGCGATTCTGCCACTTGCATTTGGAGCAGTACTGGATGGTGACCCGGGGGTATTTGTTGATCTCCATAGTTGAAAAGATCAGATAAAAGGCAAATCGAGCAAATTGAGCGAAGCGAAATTTGGATAATTGATAGTTGAGCAAATCGAGCAAAGCGAAATTTGTAAAGTACTGATTAAGAGGTTAACATAACACTCATCAAGTACCATTAACCACTTTTTAAGCACCATTAATCACTACTCTTCATCATTAACCACTCCTCAATTACCATTAATCACCCCTCAAGTACACTTACGATCACTATCAAAATCATTAAAGTCACTCATTATATTACTCCTGCTTGTATCTAGTTACTACTATCTATAATGCTCGAAGATCGGCAATGGTTCAACCGACAGCCGTCTAATCTTCCACTCAATCCAAGCCAACCTAGGCTAGCACACTAATTTTTCTTTTTTCTTTTATAGTACATCTGCTGTTGCAGTCTTCCGTTCCCTACAAGGTCATACTGAGCCAATCCCAACTATTCTTCTCGCCCTTCTTTTCCCCTTCGTCCCTATGGTCGTCATCGTCGCCCCTGGTCGATGTTTTCCCCGAGACCGAGTCTAGCACACTCATGAAATCATCCTCTTGTTCGTGCTTCAACCTGGGTGCCTGCTGGCCAAAGTAGAAGCCGTTGCCGTTGTTCAAAAACACATTGTTTTTATCGGAGGGCTTGTTGTCCTTCTTTTGCTGCAACGAAAGTGCGATATTGTTGACTATTTTCGCATCGTTGCGCGAAAGTGCCGTGGGGTTCAAGTCATCGCCGTCTCCCGATGGACCGGGAGGCTTGGATTGCGACGACCCCTTCTTTTGGGAGTTTGCACCGCGCTGGCGCTTTTTGATCACGTCAGTCTTCAAGCTAAGAGGGCGCACTACACCATGCAACTTGAGGAACAACCCACATGCATTGCACAAGGGCTGTCCCTGTGGATTCCTACGCCACAAGGGGGTCGTTTTGGTGTGACAGTTGGTACACGACACACTCCCACCGGATGTGGACGAGGTCGACGATGTGGTGGACTGCACACCGAGGTCCTTGGACGGAGTCGATGCCTTCTTTTTGGTGGTGGGTTTCAAGGTCTTGGACTTCTTGAGAGCCTTTTGTCCCGGGATACTCGGGGGCATGCTTGTCATACTGTTATTTCTCGTCAAGGTGTTCACCAGGCTCGAGGAAACCGAATGGTGAAGCTTGACGGAAATCTCGTGGAGAATGCTGTCGTCTCGTTGCGGACCGTCAAAGTACATGGATTGGTGCGGTGGGAGGGACCCGGCGCCGGAAATTACCGAGCCTGTGTCGTAGTCTTCAGGGAGCACCGACAGGCTGCGGCCATGCGAGAACAGTGCTGCGTGGCTCTGGGACGGTAAACTCGAGGGATCAAAGGTGAACTCCAGGGCCACCAGACCAAAGTTGGGGTTTTGCAGCATCAGTCGGTTGAGAATGGGTCTTCCTCCAATCACAGGCATGTTCATTCCGGGACTGGTGTAATCGGGAAGACTCACTAGCGACTGGTCGTTTCGCGGGAACACTGCCATGGGAGTGGTGCTGTTGCTCTCATTGGACACCGAGCTCTTGTCCGAGGGTCTAAAGTCGTCGACATTCCCAAACCGGTTTAGTATGTTGGATGGCCCGACCGAGTGGGACTGGTCATGGTTAGGTTTGTAAGTGTCGGGGTCTACAAAGTTATTTGTGGGGCCTTCAAACGCCAATGGGTCTAGCGAGAACTCGAATGCCGAGGAGTAGTCTTGTGGCATGGAAAACTGCGGTTTGGGTGCATCCTCCTTTTGGGCCTTGCGCAACGACAGCGAGAGGTTAGAGTGCACGGGTTCGGGGGCTGCGCTGATCATGGGCAGGAAGTCTGCGCGTCTCTTTTGATGCGGATTGGATGTGTGTAATTCAGGGTCGTTGTGCCCCCCCATACGGCGTATATGTGCTACATAATCAAAGTCATCGGCACATGGGTCCAACGTGGGCGAGTATTTTGAAGACACCAATATTGGGGTAAAGCTGGCGCGCCCGATACTTGTTTTTGCATGATTCCCATTTGGGTGGTTTGGGTGGTTTGGGTGGTTTATATGGTTGGGATTAGCGTTGGGGTTGGGTATTCCATTGGGATAGTTGATATTTGCACGATTTGCACTCAGATTACTTGGATTGCTGAGTGCACTGGGATGAGCACTGGGGTCATTCCCATTAATGCCTAATCTTACATCTCCATTTCTCTTTCTTTCACCCATCACGTCTAGATCGACGAGGTTTGCCATGGATGCCTTTTGGTTTGCCTGTAAGCTACGGCCCTTCTGGGCATTTAGAAACATCATTCGCCACGTAAAGTTCTCCATGCGCATTTTGTAGGGCAACGAGTCCTTTGCCCGATGGTACATTTTCCACACATTCTCAATGTCGTGATCTTCCTGTAGCAAAGAGGACATGTCGTCCTGCTTGTTGTGCTTGAGTTTATGGGACGGGTCGTTGTAGCGTCCGTACTGCAGCCCAGGATCGCTTCCGTAGTCGTTGTAGTAGGGCTTGTCCTTGTGAAATTCGTCATCGTACTTGCTTGCCGGATCATAGCCGGTATAGTTTTTGGTGCTGCTCATCTGCGGTTCATATCCTTGGTAGTATGTACTGTTTGTGGGCTGGCTGCGGATCATGTGTGTTTTCTCGCAAGCCAATGCTAATGTGTAATAATTAGGCTGGCCGCCAAAGTTGGAGTTTGTGATTTGGCAAAGCTACAAGATTTGAAGGGTGCTATTTTTTGCATGATGGCCTGCTATGCAGCACTTTTTTTACAAACTTAGTCATCCTTTACAGCATAGACAGAGCTCTTGGGCATTCAGTTCGTAAGTCCCAGGTATCCGGCGTACCTGACTAAACCTGTTGCGAGACGCTCAGGGCAAGCACATGACAGAGACGCTGTTTAGGTGCTCTTCTCGATTAAGCTTCGTAAGTGGTACAAAACCGCGGTCGGGTTTTGATTGGTTGATATGCCCGTAGATAAGGCAATAGATAAGGCTAAATGGACCAAATCACGGGACCAACGTGGAAGGAGGGGTGACAGAGGTGTTGCAACAACGTTCGCAGTGCACAGTGTGCAGCGAGTGTATATAGTAGTAGTGTACAGTAGTGTATATTAGTGTATAGTAGTGTATAGTAGTGTATAGTGTATAGTATACTATAGTATACTGTAGTATACTGTATGTATAGTGTGTAGTGAAAGCAGATACAAATTACTCTTTAGAAAGGCAACGTGAAACACCTAGCGGCCCGGTATGACGGAAATGTACAAAAGAACTTGGTTATCGGTTCAATTGACTAAAGGCGAGGCTTGATTGGTTTTTCGGAGAAGGCCATTTTGCTTATGTAAGACAAGGCTGAACAATGAGAACACTGGAACAATAGTCACCGAATTCTTCCGAGAGAACGAACGATAGAACGTACAGAACGTCCAGATAGAAGGTTTTCGAGATAGGACGTTTTCCATTCTGGTAAGATTGACCCAAGAAAACGAAGACTGTTTATTCAATGTATCTTCACCTCCATGTGACTGAATGGTAATGTGGTACAATGTCTGAATTTTGCCGCCAATTTTATTATCAAGAACTTACATAAGCATGTCGGCGCCTAAATAGTATTACCAAATTGGGATACTCTCAAGTTGAATTCTACTCACATCCGAGGTTGTCAAGACCAGGCGGAGCCTGAGACTGGAACGGAGCCTGAGACTGAATGATCTAGTTTGCCACATCAAATAAAGAGAACAGGAGGTGGGTTAAGGTTATAGTGAGCAACAGTGTCCATCTAACTAGCTTCACAGATTTGCAAAAAGATAAACTGGCATCGACTATAAGGTTTGGGTTTAGTGCTGGAGAATAAACATGGGCAGTGGGTTGAATAATGGCTGGTTTGATGCTGAAAGCAGGACCAGGGTGCGTCCCCTTGTGAGACTAGTAATTGGTCTGGGGTTGACACTAGTCACAGCAGATTGGCTGAACAGTGCTTGACTATTCAGCGGATTGACTATTCAGCTTATTGACTATGCAGCATATTGACTATTCAGAATATTGACTAAAAAGCAGTCGACTGAACAGAGCTTGTAATTTGCAGAGCTGGGGACACACATGACATGCATTGCTCATGCACAATGTTGGCATACTGGTGATGAGATATGATGCAATGATACTATGTTGGTTTAGTGACTTTATTACACTTCAGCAGTGCCTCAAAGTGCTTGAAAAGTGGTTTATGAATCCAAAGGTATTCTAATCCAGTAAGACCAATTGCCGAATGACGTAAAGCCAAGTGACAGCCAAATGACGTACAACAAATGATTTACAGCAAATGATAGCATGACCAAATGGCGAGTAAGCAACTTTGCTCAAACATTGTTGCTGGCAATCTGGTTCCCTACCTTTTTGTGGTGACCAGAATATTAATATGAACTAAAGGCTCCACAACACATGCTAAAAATGATAGTTGCTCTTAGAGTCCCCCAATATTATAGGCATATGTGATCCACAGTCATATGAATTGCTTAACCATATGAATCATTTATCCATATGAATGCTTTATCCACATGCTTATCCATATGAATGCTTTATCCATATGCTTATCCATATGAATGCGATCATGTGCACTTGTACATTTATTTTACACCCATAGTAAACGGCTATCACATTAATTACACGAAAAGTCCTTTACGAGTTATAAGTTAAATCGTCATCCAAAACGCCGGCCACGCCTGCGTTCAATCCAATCAGATTTCCGTTGACGACTACAATTGGTGAAAATTTTCTACAACTAGGTTTGATCTCAGATCCCCTTTGTATCTTATTATTGTAGATTTTGCGCGAAAATTAATAATATCCATAGGATGGGCGTTCAATTTCCATGGATCAGGCCATCCAACGAGGCTTCATGGTGTAGGTGATTGCACGGAGCAGAAATTGCAACCATAGCAACATATTGGCCATTTCATACCGGACTCAAAATAACCACAAACATACATTCTCTGACATTCTTGGAAGCAGAGGGTCTGAAGGGATACCAGTACTCGCAATAGACGACGTCATCTGAACAAGTGTCAGAAAATAGGTTGTGGGACAGATTTAGGACATCTGACATGGACAAAGGATATTAGGGTTTGACAGAGAAGATTAAGATAAGAGGGAGTGGAGGGGGAGGAGTGGAGGAGTGAGGGAGTGGAGGAGTGAAGGAGTGGAGGAGTTTGGGGGGGGTTTGCGGGAGTGAGGGAGTGACGAGAGAAAAACAAGGGCATGAAGAGGAAGTATGAGAGATATTTTTTGAGGTACAACGGATGAAGTGATAAAGAAGGAAAGGCTGGAAAAAGGTTACGAGACGACGATATTTTGGGAGGACTAAAAGAGTGATAGGAAAGTGTAGGAGACTAAAAGAGACAAGAAAGGAGAGACTAATGGAAGGGTTACCGACTAGGAGAAAGACTGAAGACTGGAGAGACCGAAGACTGGAGATACCGAAGACTGGAGAGACTGACTGAGACTGAAGACTGGAAGTGAAGAATTGAGAGAGGAGTTAAAACGAATACCCAACTTTCTTGCACCGGACTTCACATTCTTGAGAAGGAGCACAAAATGAATTGGGTTTAGCCTCGGTCGACGATGATCAGTGCAATAATGCGCTGTGAAAATATCGCTTAAACGAGACGAGTATCTAAACCCATGCCATAAGGCAAGCCAATCACCGATTGGTACGTGTTGCACGATGGCAGCGATTGGTGCAAACGTCTTTGGTATTGTGCAATTTATGGCGGGGCTGAATCCCTTCTTTGCGTAAACTTGTCATGACCCAAAGAAGGAAAATGAGGTAGGATGAAGCAAATGAAGGAAATGGTGAATAGTGAAAGTGTGAAGGTGAAAAGTTGGTGACAAGTGAAGATGAAAAGTGGGTTCTAAAAATAAGATGTGCCATTTGTTTCAAAAGTCAAAATAGGTCATCGAAGATAATACAAGAGGGTTTTGGATGCCCCCATTCAAACCATCTTTATTTCCACAATTGAAGCAGGAATTGCCGACCTTGACTCCTGGTGATAATTGCTCTCCTGTTGCACTTTGTGTGTGGTAATGCACAGCAGCACCCTGATTTCACACACAATCGGATATGTGAAGGCTCGTAACCTGGCTTGATTAGTTCTTAGACAACGTCCTTTTGTAAAGCGCACAAAAAGCTTAAAGTCTAAAAGGGTTTGAAGTGGGCACTTGTGGAATTTCCAAAAATATTGGCCCTCTCAGCATCCACATTCCCGCGCCCTCACTTGCGTCAAATTTATCATATCATTAACGCTTCCTGTCCTTGGGCATCTTCTCCATTTAGGGTACATTCCCCACCTTCACATTCCAGAACCAATTACATACCCCTTGTTCCCTGGGGAACTGTGGCCACAAAATCACAGACGGATACACGTGCAGTTCAGCTAACAAGTATGGAGGAATCACTCTGCCTGTTCTGCTTGCCTGATTTCTACTCTGCCTGTTCTGCTTGCCTAATTTCTACTCTGCCTGTTCTGCTTGCCTAATTTCTACTCTGTCTGCCTATCTGCCTACTTTACTCTACCTACTTCCTGCCTACTTTCAACTCCTCCACTGTAGCGGAATACTGGCTTTGTTGTAGACTATATCCGCAGTATTTTGATCTCAATTTTCACCATTTGTGTCTCTGTAATCTGTGCAACGAACATACCAAGAAATAGTACTAGTTTCACTAATTACTCTTAAATCGTTTGCCAACAATAACCAACCAACGTTCAACATCGTCCGGATATTGTTACTATTTCGGTAACTCTTGGATCATTACTAACAATCATCGTCCTTTTTGAGCCACATGTATTTTGTCCCAATAGGTCTGTGTTGGTTTTGTACATCCATTACTCATGATTATCAATTCCTCATGGTAAACATATATCCATATCTATTTCCCGGCCTATTCATATTCTATTCATGTTCCTACTACTAGTCTTTCTCTGCTCATTTAACTCCAGCCACATGACTTCCATGTACCTGCGCGCCTCGTAAGGCTAACACTCTTCATTGGCTTTAGCTATTGACCCATTTTTCCCTTATCAATATACGCGTTTTCTTCGACAACATTGCATATGCACAATAGTGCATCTTTTCGACGGTTACAATCAGTGATATTTTAGTGCTTGCGGAGGAAATTATGAGCATTTTGTTCCTTAACATTGTAGGAGCACTTGCCCCCTTATGATTGTTCCTAAGTGTCCCTTTGTGCTGTCTCCATTGTTCTCCATTTGTCCCACCTGTGTTTGTGCGTTGTCACCGTCCTTTGTGATTCTCCATATTCCCTTCCTCCTTTGTGATGGCTGTGCCCACACTGCCGTTTTCGTTGCGTGTTGCACACTCGATTTTTGGGGTGGTGGACGTATGCCCAAGGCGGACGGACAACGCCGCGTGACCAATAGCGAAGAAGCTCGAGCGTTGGCGGTGATGTGCTTGAGGCCCTAAAATATTGCCGGTTTTATCTTTAAGCTCTTTACGAGGCATGGAAGAAAATAAGCGTTTCTGCATCAAGGGCTGCAGCATTCTGAACAAAGAGCACAGGAGTATATATAAGGGTGGAGACGGTGGCCGTTGACTACCATATAATAGAGCCTATTCTCCCCCATTTTTCACTTTGACTGCACATATTCAACTCATTATCGACTTTTCGCGGTGCCAGCTGGATGAATTATTACTTCGTACCAACGGCGTCCTACCAGACCCAGCAAAAGCTCAAGGAGCAAGCTCAGAGCAAACGTCACTCCAGAAAGAAGGACTCCGACCTGATACACTCGGACAAATCCCTGCCCAGATCCCACCATGTGCATAGAAGAGATAAGCGGTGTGTCTCTGACACAAAGTCTGAACGCTCAGAGACACGGTCAGACGCAAGGTCGGACCAAAGGTCGGGTTACACCGATAGGTCAGACGCCAGGTCAGCTAGATCTGCCAAATCGGACACCAGGTCCGTAACTTCTAGAGACTCCAGAGGTGACTCAACATGTTCCATAATTTCCAAAGAGTCCAACCACTCTAGAGACAACCACTCTAGAGACTCCAACCCCAATAGAGACTCCAAATATAAAGTGGACCCCAAAGACTATGCGGCTTCCCACGTTTCTTATGACTCGCTGAAAGAACCCAGATACACATACTCGCCGCAATCGCTGAGGAAAACCAGCTTTGAGGAGGGGTTGAAGAGAGCGCACTCTCACGTGACAGACGAGTCCTCCATGTACAGCCTGGTGCTGGCAAAGGACAAGCACAAGCCGTTGAACTATTCGAGCAACGTGGACTTGGCGGAGGCCATTAAGGCGCAGAAGCGTATCAGGAAGAAGGAAAGCGAGGCCAAGCTCTTTGAAAAGGAATTGAGAAGAAAGTCAATGGAAATCAGCAGGTCTGACAAGTCCTTGGAAGAACCCTCGCAAATCGATTTGGACCAAATCGAGCTGGCGACAGTGGACCTCGAAATCATCGACGAGAAAATGACAGACTTGGAAATCGCCCTGGAGTCCCTCGACTTGGAAAACGAAAATGGATTGACAAGAGTGTACTCCAACGTCAGCTCCATTTTCAGCACAAAGGTGCCGGTGCAGCAGGAGGAGCAGGTCAAGGAGAAGGAGAAGGAGAAACCATCGAGGTTTAATAAGTTGAGGAAAAAGTTCAAGGAAGAAGCTTGATCCAGTCTATAGATATTCAACAGTTGGTTTAGATCCACTCATTGTTGCCACTAATTGTGCACGTGCACTTGTTGCTTTGCAGCAGACTTTAATTCCCGTATATTGATTTGAAATCGATGCTAATGCTTTGTTTCTGTAGCCAGCCGTTGAAATCACCTTGACGGTCGCTTATCAAACAATGTAGAAATGACGACAGTGAACAAGTAAATAAATGAACAAGCGAGTGAACAAGCGAGTGAACAAGTGAACAAGTGAGTGAACAAGCGAGCGAACAACAATCGAACGAAACAATGCGAAATCGAACATTCGCAAATAAGCGAAGAGTATCAATATTTCAATTGTCACTGTTCACCCTTTCGCTCTTTCACTCTTTTCACTCCATCTCTACACATATTCTTAGAAAACAGTGATACACGATACATACCCATTCAGATCAAGGACCTCAAAGATGCACCGCTTATACCCGTATAACCTTGACTGACCCCATGTCTTGACTTTTCCTGGCAATGCCCCGTCGTTTGGCAGCTCAATAATATCGAGATCATTGTCAACGTACTCGGACTCGAGCCGGTTGAGAAGCACAGGAACGAGCAGTCGCAACTCAGGCAGCATCTCTTTAAAGTTCATCTGTGAGTTGAATGAAAGTTTATCGCACACCACCTCCCAGTCACACCGGTCCCATTTCATAAAGTTCAAAGACTCCGTCATCGATCCATTATGCACCACGACCTTCTTCACTGTAGGGTGCCCTCCCGCACTGTGTGAGTCGTACATTATATCCAACCCGTAGCGAAAGTAGTTGTGAAACTTGTGGTGCGAGGCCTCTGACTCCTTTCTCGCATCCCGTGACGCGAGTGATCCATGAATGAGCAAAGGCGACCCAATCTTGGTGAAGTAATCGTCGGGCGGCCCCAAAATATTGAGCATTTCCTGCTGCGACGTGGTCCCAATCTTGACCTCAGCAGTGTCCCCACATTTAAAGTGGATCACTGCGATTCCCTCATCAAGCTGAATCTTGAGCTTGGAGATCAGTTTGGAGTCCGAGTCCTCCGCAGTCTCGACTTTACCCTCCAAGTCGAACCCAGTCCATGAGTCGCCCTTGAAAATCGCAATCGCCAGGCACCGAATCTCATTCTGCGTGTCCCAATTGAGTAAGTACGACAACTGTTGTTCGGCACACTCAATCTTGCGCACCTTGTCGAGCAATGACTCGCTCAACACTTCAAACTTGAAGGAGATCCCGGGGTACGATAGAACATACGACTTGCCCGATAGTGTCCCGGGGTACGTCGGACCGAATATCTTGTTGTAGATCAATCTCAATGAAGTGCCACTGGGCACAAGCGTGTCATCGGAGCTTAACGAATTTGTACTCCCGTCCTGCGGATCGTCAATGCGTTCGAATTCGTTGAGCTTGGACCCATTGTATAGTAGCGATAAGAGCTTGCGTCTTTTATTGGTCATGGGAACGTCCAATATCTCAATTAGTTGTAGTGATTGGTCGCCTTTGTTGGCAAAACTTAACCGAATCCCATAGTCCACGAGCGTAACCAAAACAGGTAGCTGGAGGTAATCCTTCTCGCTGTAGGTGACGCGAAGTTTATAGTCGTGAAGATTGAGGAGCTTTACAGTCTCATACATCGACTTCCCGAGTCGAATCTGGTTCCCAATCCCCAATCCTGGGTGTATGGTTGTTTCGGAGATCATGGAACGTGGGTTAATAAATTCTCGTTTGACTTTTAATCGTAATACTGAATGTAATGCGGACCCAGTCTATTCCCGCTTTTATAAATGGAAGTTTTAAATAGTAGTCTTTAGGTGTTTTATGAGTACACACTGTTGTTTGTCTAGTTGTCTGGTAAGTATTGATCTCAAGGGGTACAAAACGAACGATAAGGGGAGACTATATGCAGGAAACTCGCCCTCACTACACACAGACTGCATAAATGAAACCAAATTCATCTTCATCTTCACCAATCTGATCATGTACCTTAGTGTCTACATTCTTGAACTTGTGTACTCGCATCTTAAACTTTCTTATCATTACCATCATTTATTACTATATTAGATTATTTTGAATCTTCGAACTCTATGATCCATTTGTTAATGGAGTTCCTAATGCGTGTTTCGCTACCGCATCATTCAGCTGGGCCTGCAAAAAATCACTCTCATCCCTAATCCCATAGTTCTCCCCCACTAATGGATTGTACAATTCAAGTAATCCCTGATCACTTTCTTTGTCATCTTTATGGTGGCATGAATGGCACAAGAACACTCCAAGACTATTGTAGGTCTTACCAGTGCTCCTCAATATCTCATTCGTGTTTGCGATCCACCACATCGGAGAGCTGGTGCTTTTACACGATGAGCACGAAGGCTCCTTACGAAGCTCACACACAATCATGCTCTTATTCCATGACTTGCGCTTGGACTCTTCAAATGCTGTGCGCATCTCAATGTAGTTATTTGCCCGTGATTGTGTGCTGTTTTGCCCAGGAACAACCAGCCTCAACACATCTTCAATGAAAAAACTCACGAGTGGCTGTGTGACACCATTCCGTTTGCCAACTGTTTGAAAAGAAAATATTTCTTTGGCTGTACCATTCAAGGTCTCAGGCTTGGTCAATGAAGGGTTGCTCAGAGCCAAAGTATCAGCAGATAGAGGATTTGATGAGGCCGAGTTCAGAGTGGGCGTCGAACCAAGAGATTGACATACCTCATTTTCCATCTTTATTTCGATGTTTGCCAACTTCTCTTTGATTTGCTTATCACATAAAACCGTGGGTTCCAACCTGCCTTGTACTTCTCCAACCTTGATGTTTCCTCCCTCCTTTAATGAAAAGCCCAATTTGAATCCAGGAGTATCTTGAACACACGTCGGATGGTACTCCGTACCACAGCACTCACACCCAATCATCGCACCATTGGCAGTACCACATATCCCGCACTTTGTCCTGTAGTTATTCAAAAAGACTCGAGAAACACACTGTACTTCCAATGGCTCAATGGCTTCAATAATCTTCTTTTGGGTGGGTTGCGCCAACTTCTTGACCTTTTGCTTCTGTCTCCTGAAATCCACATGGCGGTACGACGAAATTGCACATAGCAAGTGACACCACTTGCCAGAATCGTTCACTGGCACCAAAAAATCTGGCACAACTGAATTCAGCCCCAAAATCGCAAGCTCGTAGTTGGCCTCATTGGCCATACAGAGACAACAAGAGTAAGATGTACTCTTACTGGGTCTAATATCATTGATACATGGTGAACAGAGCCATTCACGAATGGGTCTGGGAACAGATTCAGGAATGTGAATACCGGCGCATGAAGTGTGGACATTGACTCCACAATTGGCACAAATGAGCATATCAAGTTTCGTCTCCTCCTCCTCCCGACAAACACAACATGGCCTATTGGTGATGGCAAACTGTACATCTCCCAAAGGCGCAGAATGCTGAACTTGCCCAATATCTGTAAGCTGTTTGGCACGGTGCAGGTCCATCACCTCTTCAATGACTTGCGCTGTAACAACAGTCTTTCTGTCATGTTTTTCAACAGGTACGGGCGTGTAGTCCGTGCCTGCATAAGGATCTATAATGAGGTCCGCATTCTGCTTTTTGCGCTTTGTCTCTCTCTTCTTCTTGGGCACAGCAACTGCAACCTTTTCAGAAACCTTTTCAGGAACAGATTCCTCCTTCACTTCAGGTTCTATCTTCACTTCCGGTTCAATATTTACCTCCTTCTTGACAGCCTTGGTGCTCTTCTTTTCCTCCTTTACCTTCTTCTCAACATCTTTCTTTTCCTCCTTTTTAACGGGCTTTTTCACAACAGGCTTCTTCCTTTCTGGTTTAACCACCTTTTTCTCCTCAACCACCTTTTCTTCTGCCTCCTTTTCCTCCTTCTCCTTCTCCTCTCCCTCTGGACTCTTTCTATTATACTTTCTCTTTTTGACCACAGGCTCCTCTTCCTTTTCCTCCTTACTTATTATCGCTCCCAGCTCATTTGCATGTGCGAGAATCGCAGCAGAATCTGCCACTAACTCAGCTTCCACCTTCTTTTTCCAACCAGCATACTTTGTATTGTGCCTGCTCTCCACTAAAACAGGGTCCTCCCATACCACAGCATATCGCCTCCATAAACGCGCACAACGAAAGCAAAGGGCCACTACAGTACCAGCGGGAAATTTGTGTTCGCCTAGTTCCTGTACCTTTTTTGCTGTATTACCATCGTAACCCGTGATTCTAAACCACTGCCGTGAGTCATCAGTGGAACAGTGTTTGCAAACAAACTTGGCACGAGTGATTGTCTCCATATCGTAACCGGAATCATCGTCAGGGTCAGCAAACTCATCGATGGAAGAAAGAGATAGGGCATCAGCCTTGCCGTTTGTTGCATTTTGGTCATTTTCACGAACTTCGTGCTCTCTTTCAAACTCCTCTTCACGTTCCCGTTCCCTCCTCTTTTCTTCTCGCTTTTGCAACTTCTTTTGCATCCGGCCTTCGTAATTCCCCCATATTTGTCTCCCGTTGGCGGTCTTTTTCCACAAGTAGTAGAATCTCACAACTGCACTTGAAGGCTGGGTCTTCACCTTCTTTTGCACATAGTGAAGCTCACTTCCAAACTCCTTCACTCCATTCTCGAATCGCTTCACTTCTTCATTGGAGAAAATGGGCTCCTTGAGCGAGGCACGAGTCAATTTCTTCACTTGTGGCATGCATTTGTCCACTTGTCCTTCATTTTCATGGTAAATCTTGAGAACAGCATCCATAAAGTTGGGAGATGTGGCCATCATCCCTAACTTGGTAGCGATCGGTGCACAGTCCTGCATATACTTGTCCAAAGCTGCGAAATTGTCAGCCTCATCTTCCTCTCTGGTTTTCCAAAGTAACGTGCAAGTGCTATCGTCTTCACCTCGCACAACATAACCCTTTGGCCGAGGCTGTAACCACTGGGGAAACTCCTTGGGGGATACATCTTTGTAATCTAAAGGCACTTCGAGCTTTGATACGGGTTCCACTGCAACCTTCTTCGGACCCTTTTTCTTGGGGAGCGCTTTCTCCACATCGTAGTATACAAGTGGAGTATCTATATAATCGGGGATATGCAGTGCTTGGTGCTTGGGTCCAAGTCTAGTTGATGCGCGTGGGTACGGAGACCTATCCTCAAGATCCACAGCGTCTTCGAGTCGGGCGTGCATTCCCAAATACCTCATGTGCCATTCTTCTTTCAGTCTGCGCTGGGCAAATGTCAAGGGATCATTTTCAAGAAACTCAATGGCCATACTTTCGTATTTGGGGAGGAGTGATTCCGATTCCAGGGAGTCGTCGATTTTGTCTTCCTCCATTTTATCAGGCATTTCAACTTCAACCTTGTCTAAGTCTTCCGAGCTTTTTGAGTCTTCTTCTTTCAAGTCTTCTTTTGAGTTTTCCGGGCCTTTTAAGTCCTCGTTGGTCTCCAGGCCTTCTTTTGAACACTTTGAATCCTCCTTTTGTTCCAGATTTTCGCTATTTCTCCTCCTTTCCAAGTCCCTCAACTCGTCCGATAATTGTGTGGCGTTCGAAGACTTATTATCATGGGAAAGCATCAACATCTTCTTTTGCTGGTGCTCTATATCGTGCTTTTTCGAGCAAACCGCACACGACCAGGAAAACCCCCTGGACGGTTTCTTTGTGAGCGGTGGGTCCAAGCAGTACATATGAAAGTGTTTGCCGCACTCCACACACTTGATCAGTTCATTGGACGAGTCACCACACCACTGCTCACAAGTTTCACAGTTTGTGCTCGACAGACTAAAGGTATTGATCAAGGACTTCGTTCTTTGGGATTCGGCAAAGATGTACTCGAACCGCTTATGGAGTGCCTCGAGGAAGCGTTTGCTCTTACTCTCTTCCACCTGTGTGAACTTGAGCAAGTGTCTTGTCAGTAACACATCGTAGAACTTGATCATGTACCTGTCAAACAATTTATCAAAGTAGAAGCAGTTTGGCTGCTGTGCATATGCTTCGAGCCCTGACACCGGCCCACGCTTCCCCTTTGATTCAAACTCATCTTCCAAGTCTTGTTTGTGCCGCACACTCACCATTCCTCGGAAACTGGCGAGTGGACATGTATCTGTATGCATTGATGCAAAGAGTAATCTCGAGTCACTTGTTGATTTGGAAATATCCCGCGGTCTATAAAACCACTGTACTTGGAATAGATAGTCGCGCGAGCTCACTTTGCCCACCAAAACCTCTTTTCTGTTTTTTGCCTTGAACCCCATAATGCGTCCAATGTAGTATGGCTCTCCAGGCGGTTCACTCACCATGTATACACAATCGCCCTTGGATAGCCTGAACTTGACCAGTTTCCCTTTTTTCATCATGTCCATGTGCGGACAGTGTAGCGTTTGTGTTGCGAGGTCTATGTAGCTATCTTCAAGTATTAATTTGTGTGAAAAGTAATGCTCAGGTTTTATGGGAGGCTGCCAGTTATGCGGCATTGAAGGTTTGTCTGACTCTGGAGACACACTTTCTCGCTTTAGTGGTTTTTTCATGAGCTTCTTGCGTTTTTGAGGAGAAGTCTCCTCTTGAAATTCAGGAAGAACATCGTTGTAGGATTTGTTAATGGTAGCCTTCCGTCGAGGGCGCACTTGTGTCATAGTCAAAATGATGTGCTACCACTTGAGATACTATTCTGAACACTATGATCTAAGTTACTCAAGTGAAGTCTCTCAAGTGAAGTCTTTTCAAGTAAAGACAAGTGAAGTCTTCAGTATTTCAAGTAAATGAAAATCTTCAGTCAAAAGTACTCCAAAATTTTATCTGCTGAAATCTGCTGTTGCCCGTTGATATGCTGTTATCCCGTTGATCGGCGGTGGTATGACACTTGACGGAGTCAAATCAATATAAGGCAAACTTGGTTTGGGTTTGTCTTTGGATCTAAAGCCAATCTTGTCCCTCAGTAAAACGAGGGAATTTGGTACCTGTGGTTTCAGAATTTATATCCGTAGAGTTTTGCTCTCGAGTATGAGGCGAATCAGCAGTGTAGGCCAATCTGAGGCAAATTGGTAGAGAATTCGGGTCTGGCGCTTCTCAAAAGAATAAAGCAAGAAAATTTAGGCCGATCGAATTTTACTCAGAAAAATGGGAGGGAATACAAAGAAAGATGATGGTATTTGGCTATAGAATAGTCAGAAAAAAGAATCGAGGAGAATGGTGAAGTATCTAGATTGGAGTTTCTAGTATGAGGTTTCTAGTATGAAGTTTCTGGTATGAAGTTTCTGGTATGAAGTTTCCACTAGTTTCTGGTATTGGCATTTAGTATTAAAGTATAGATATCGAGAGTACTGAGACTTTAGTATTATACACTGATAAGTGTCTAGCATTGACGAGCTCTAAAAACTAGTATTGGTATTTATATCTTCTAGTTTATAAAAAGTGTGCTGATCTTACTATATTACATGATGGCCTGGGGTAATTTTCGCTGACCAATGACTGAAGCATTAACAATGGCTCAATTTTTAAGAATCGAGGCGACATTGTTAGCGGAAGCTTCCTGTTCCCTCAAGGTTAATTTCAAACACAATCAGCGAGATTGGTCTAAGATAATACAGTGATTATGATAACAAGGTCCAGTTCAAGGCCAGTCATTGGCTCTGACCTTTCTTGTCTCTCTTTGGTATTTCACCTTTCTTTGATCTATGATTTATCCTGATGTTCACAAATGATCACCAATTCGCTTCTTTCATTTCCTCATTCCTGAGTACAAATTCGCTTCATTACTCATTCCTTCCACTGAGAAGTGAGCGAATCCTCAAATGAGTGCAAATTCGCTTCGCTCATTTGTTCTCATTTGTTCTCATTCGTTCTCATACCACTCCCCTCCGCAAACTCTCCTCTATCCCCTCAATCTCATCTATACTCTTTGCACTTTTCAATCTTTCCACCAACTCCAGTCTCTCTTCCTCTGTCATTTTCCTTTCCACACTCTTCAACGTCTTATCCTCCTTAATCTCCACCTCTTCTCCCCTCAAGAACATCAATGCGTTCTCATTCCAACTGTCGTGGTCTCCAAAAATCTTCCTGGCTTCCTTGCGTTCGGCATCCCGCACCCTCTCGAAATCCAACACCTGCACCGATGGGACGAGCCACACCACAAACTGGCGGTAGTTTTTGCGTCCAGTCACCGGGTTTCCAACAAGAACCAAGTTCTTGAGGTGTGTAAAGCTGCGCCAGCTCTTTGAGAATTTGGTGATGGAGTTGTTGGCCAAGCTCATCGATGTGATGCGGTTCTCGGGGATGGACTCGTCGACAAATGCAATGTTATTGTTGGCCAAAAGAAGCGTCTCGAGGTTGTGGAACCCTTGAGGGATGTTGGACAATTCAATGAGGTCGTTGTTGGTGAGGTCAATCACTTCATATTTATCTTGTGTGACAGAGAGATTCTCAATAAAGGGTATCTGCATGTTGCGAAGCTGGAGCGTGAGTTTTCCTTCGGGGTTGATGACACTACAAGCGTCATTGATGGTTTGTAAGGTGAGTCTCATAGTAAGGAGAAAGTTAGTTGAAAGTTGATGAAAGTTGATGCTATAAAGTTGATGTGAATTTGAATGGAGCTATGGTGGATGAGATGGTAGATAAAATGAATAAAAGATCTGTTGGTTGAATTCTTCAATTGACCTTGGAGTCAAGTGAATCAAGTCAAGTGAATCAAGTCAAATGAAGTATCAAGGAAGTATCAAGTGAACTATCAAGTGAACTATCAAGTGAAGTGTCCAGTGCTGAAAGTAGCTGCACCTAAAAACTGGTGATGGATGACAAAAAGTACACAATTTTTACACATTACTAACATAAACATTCGAACTGACATCTTTTCTATTTCTCCATCTCCTTTTCATCTCTTTCATATCTCTTTCATATCTATTCCCTATCCCTTTCTCTCTCCTATCTTCCTACTACTCTCTTCACTACTTTCTGAAAATCCGACATGCGACATTTTTTAAAAGACAAAAACCAAACACCTCCAACATGCTCCAGCTAGATGAGAGGGATGTGCCCAAGATACCAGGGAACAAGCTTGAGCCCCACGAGGCGCGCGAGCTCCAGCAAATTGTGGCTGATTTGCTTCATCGAAGAACCACGTCGTTCCCCGGGCTGCAGCCGGTATCGTTTGAGCGGAAGCACCTTGAGGTGCTCACGAATCGCAATTACTTTGTGTGTGAGAAGAGCGATGGGTTGCGATGTTTAATGTTTATAATCAACGACGAGCAGCGCGGCGAAGGTGTGTTCCTTATAACGAGGGAAAACCACTACTACCACATCCCCAATATCCACTTCCCGTCCAACATGACAGAAACGGAGTCCAACCGGAGCTACCACCACGGCACGCTTTTGGACGGCGAGTTGGTGTTGGATAGCAAGAATGTTAAGGAGGCCGTGTTGCGGTACTGTATTTTCGACGCGTTGGCGGTGAATGGCAAGACGTTGGTTGAACGGCCATTGAGCAAGAGATTGGGCTACATCATGGAGGAGGTGATGAAACCCTTTGACAGGTTCAAGCGCTTGAACCCCAAGATCACAAACTCACCGGACTTCCCATTCAAAGTAAGTCTCAAGCTCATGACGTGGTCGTACCATGCCAACGACGTGCTCTCGAAAAAGGACCTCTTGTTCCACGAGAGCGATGGGCTCATCTTTACGTGTGCCGAGACCCCGTACTACTTTGGAACAGACCACACCTTGTTCAAGTGGAAGCCCGCGGAGGAAAACACAATAGACTTCCAGATGCGCATGGTGTTTAACCAGTACCAGGACCCAGACATGAACAAGTTGGACCCGGACTCCACCTACACCGACTACGACACGAAACCAGACGTGATCAAACTCAAGGTCTGGCAGGGGGGGCTGGGGGACCACGCGGACTTTGCACACCTCGACTTGCTGGATGAAGACTGGGAAAAGTTGAAGGCCTTGGGCGAGCCGTTGCAGGGGAGAATAGTGGAGTGTAGGAAAAGCAAAAAGGCCGGGTTCTGGGAGATGATGCGCTTCAGAAACGACAAGAGCAACGGCAACCACATCAGCGTGGTGGAAAAGATCTTGGTGAGTATCGAGGACGGAGTGCGGGAGAAGGAGATTTACGAGCTATGCCCCAAGATCGAGGCCGCGTGGAAGAGGAGAGAACATGAACGTGAACAGGCAGCAAAGAGAGCAGCACAGGCAAAGCAGCCGCGCAAGAGACTGGTGTCGGAGAACACAGCAGAGACAAAGAAACAGAAAAAGGAGGAGGTATTGGATGATTTACCGGTGTATGAAGATAGCGAGTAGTGTAGCATAGGATAGATTGTATTATAAGAAAAGTTTGAGAACGAACGAGATGAGCGAAGCGAATCGAGTGAGAGATTCACTCTCTCACTCGTGTGATTCGAGCGAGTATGAACGATGAGCGAAGCGAATAGTGAGTATAACAGAGTCAATTCAAATCGACTGTTTAAATCGAGTCAATTGATTCAACAATCAACAATAAATATTCAAGTATGACTACGTATGAATAAGGGTGAACAATAAATATTCAAGTATGACTATGTATGAATAAGAAACAGTAAACGAGTATATGCCATGCCAGTACTCAAACTAGAAAATCTTGAAATTTACAGATATACTCATTTTGGAGCAATAGGAGAAAGTACGCAAAATGAACTTGAAGTGGTCTTTCTACATCATTGGGGTGACAAGTTTGGAAAATCGAGATTGAGTTACACTGTTGATGACACAAATGGCTTTTTGAAAGTTGGTGGAAATTTGCGAATTTTTCGCGAAATCTGGGGAACCAAGTGATTTTTTCAATTAAATCACCGAGTCTTCCAACCTTCTCTTTTTTATCTTCTAACAACTTCTCTCGCTACTCTACATCTTCTGAAACTGTTAAGCAATGAATATTTGTATATCGGGTATCAAGTGTGCTAGAATCTCGCACCATATGGCGAAATGTGCAACCGTACCTCTCAAAGGTAGTGGTCTGAATAAGCAACTGATATGAAAGGTAGTAGATCTGAACCAATATGAAGAGCAAATGAGGACTCATTCTCAACTGTATCAATAGAACAATTTAGCGGAGCTAAATTGTTCAACCATAGTTTCTTCTCATAACCTCCACTTTGGAGGACCCATTTCCTGATAGCCGGGAAGAGGATCCAAACTCAATTTGGTGTTTCTCGTGTATACCAGCACCTCACACATATGACTCAAGCAGGACCCATCCAACCTCTTGTCCTCCTTTGGAGCATGGTAGTTGACAACATTGCTAATGTATGCCATTTTTGTGTCGAGTTCTTGTTGCGCCTCCAAGCCTGTTTCTGCACGGTCCACGGGCGCATCCCTTTCTGTCACCATGAAGGATGTTCGTAAAAAGTGCGACACCTTATAATCCTCCAACCCCACCGAGGGCATTATCTGTCGCACCCTGTGCAGATCGTACAATTCCGGGATTTTAGCAGCAATTCGCACTGTGTCACCTTCAAAGTCCGCACTTGTGATTTCCTGTCTTGCCAAATTAAAGGTCATGGCGGAGTCATTCCACTTGTCGGATTTACTCAATTCCGAAGAGCGTTGTATCAAGTCTATCCTGACGCTGGAAATGACGTAGCTTTCTGCAATTAATGGAGAAATTTTCAAAAACACCAGGGCTTCTTCGCATTCGAAAAGAATTCGCGATTGGTACATGAACTCATACAAGAATAGATTACGCCAGTTTCCTGAAACACTTAGCGGAGACTCGCAAATCTGGGTCAAAAGCACATCCTTGTACAAGGTGACTGGTTTCAGCACCAGTTTTATTTTGCAGTTGTTGTAGTTTGCCAAGAGTGTGACCGAATATTCAGTGGCCCTGCTCCACGAATTAAATGTAGGCGGTAACCCCCCCTCCACCAAGATAGCAAAAGGCGCTTCCCATTCACCGGGCTCAATTGTGAAATCCTGGCCAAGGGAAATTGTGGAAGTGGTAATGACGGAGCCGGAGGTGTTTTCCTTACCTCGTACCCTACTTTCGAGATCCCCACGAAACTCCACAAAAAAATGATTGATTCGGACTCGCTTGGATGCACGAATCTTGAGGGACCCGTAGAGGTATTGGGGTTTGGCAGTTTCATACAATTCGCTATTGAGAACCTCTAGAGAGGCCTGGAATGACGGTAGCATGTTTGAATGATAATTTAAAAAAGGGCATATGCCGCCTTTTTAAGGTGGCAATTATGAACCCAGAATGCGGCGCTAGTCGGAGAAAAATTTTTGGAACCAAATTTGCGGCCAAGTGGAGTAAACAATAGGTGGCAAAGCCTCTTTGAGTAGTGGAACAGACAATTAAGCGAGAAGCGCGGCTATACGGTGGCAAAGATAATGAAACATGAGAACTGCAAAACGAGGTATGTTTCAGTTAGCTTGATTTGGTCAGATTGGGAGATTTGGTCGGTTTAGTAGATTCTGGCGGCTCAATAGCTTCGTTAATGACTTGCACAGCTTGCTCAACATCTTGCTCAGCCAACTCAACGTCTACCTCAGCTAACTCAGCTGGGTAATCTGGTAACTGAATTGCCGAATTGCTAGCTAAATGCACAGCTTGGGCAACAATGAGGAATGCCCGGACCATGACTCACTGAAACGTGGAGTCTTAACAATGGAAGTTAATATGGGTGAAATGGATGGAATGGGTGAAATGGGTGAATGAGCAAAAAGGGTGAAAGGGTGATGATAAATCTAAAACTCAGAATTAACTCAGAATTGAATTGAACCAATTGACAAGACATCATACGAGGGCGATCACTACGAACTACACATTCATATCCGATCATGGTCCGAGAATGGGATGTGGGATTTACGAGATTTTTTTCTAAAGTGCGCACTTGAGCGGGTTTAAGACGGATTAAAGCGGTGGAAATATCAACTTTTCCATCCGCTCTTTTGGCTGCAAATTTGCTCACGTGAGTAAAAACCAAAAAAAAAAGCCAAAAAGCCAAAAAAAGAAACCAGACTCAATGCAGGAGAAGCGATGGGCTGGGAACACAACCCGAGACAATAACACAGTACCCTCCTAACCCCCACCAAGCCCCAACTAGTCCCAAGAGAAGAAGTCAACGAATCAACTACAAGTTTGGTCATATGGGTCATGTGGGTAATTGGGTCATTTGGTGCCATTTGGTAAGATCCCTTGGCCTGGAAAAGCAATTTTTGGGGCTCGGATTTTGGGGAATATATAATGGAATGGGTGGCCGGGGAAAAAAAGCGCATCGATGAAAGACCATAATTCTGTACTTCAAGAGTCCGTTAAAAACATCAAAAGCGTTGCTGTTATTGGCGCTGGCCCCTCTGGAGCAGGAACTCTCAAGGCCTTGATTAGGGAGAACAAGTTTGACAAGGTCCAGGCATTTGAGAAGAGACCATGTTTCGGAGGATTGTGGAACTACACTCCTGAAAGCGATACCTCTTGTATTCCTGTGCCGTGCGAAAAGCCCGTGTTGGATATCCAGCCCGTGTTGAACCATGACAAGTCCAAGTACATCTTTAGTGCGCCTGTGTACAACTACTTGACCACGAATGTGCCCAAGGACATCATGACGTACGCCAACTTTGAGTTCCCCCCCGACACCCCTGTATTCCCGCACAGATCCGCGGTTTGGAAGTACATGAACGAATATGCTGCGGAATTGCACCCGTACGTTCAGTTCAACACCAAGGTTGTGCACGTAGAGTTGTTGGAGAACAACAAGTGGAAGGTTGTCACCAGAAAGGTCTTGAACGAAAACAAGGGTGCTGGTATCAAGACCGAGGAGTTCCCCGACGTCGAGGAGATTTACGATGCTGTGGTCATTGCCAATGGTAACTACGACGTACCATACATCCCCAACAGGGACGGAATGACTGAGTGGAACGAAAAGTACCCCGGTACCATTGTCCACGTCAAGGCCTACCGTCAACCCGAGGACTACAAGGACTTGAAGGGCAACATTTTGGTTGTTGGAAACTCTGCATCCGGTGCTGACTTGGCGTATCAATTGTCGACTGGGTTGAAGAGACACATTTACAAGTCCAAGAGATCGGAAAACTTGTTGCCTGCCGGACACAGTGATTTGATTGTGGACTGTCCCGACATCAAGCTGTTCCACGCCGACACCAAGCTGGTTGAATTCATCGACGGGTCCAAGTTGGAGGATGTGGATATCATTTTGTTTGCGACCGGGTACCTCAAGTCGTATCCCTTCTTGCAGCACTTGAACAACACCGACAAGCCCTTGTTGACCGATGGTATGAGGGTGCATGGAAACTACCAGCACGTTATCTTGTACAACTACCCCAACCTCGCGATCTTGGGGTTGGCAAGGTACGTTTTGCCCACGAGAAATGCGGAAACACAGGGGTGCTGGTTGGCCAAGATCTGGTCGGGCAAGGTGCCATTGCCTTCGTACGAGGAGATGAAGGCATGGGAAGAGGGAGAAGTTGCCAAGAGAGGCAACGGCACGAAATTCCACGATCTTGTTTTCCCACATGATGTCCACTACAGTAACTTGTTGAACAAGCAGGTGTTGGACAGTGTGAAGGACCTTCCTGAGGAGGAGAGGGGATTGATGCCCAAGATCTGGGACAAGGAACAGACTGCAATCAGAGGGTCCATCAAGAAGTTGAAGGAGGCATACCTCAGGTACCAGGAGCAGGGAGTTTCTGCCAAGACGTATGAGGAGTTGATTGAGGCTAAGGTGATTGATAAGGTGATGATTTCAGACGAGGAGTTGAGGGAGGCTGGGTTTGATTTTTAATAGAGTATAGAGGCGAGCAATTGAGCGAAGCGAAATTGCGAGTAGTATGAAGCTAACAGCGAGCAATGAGCGAGCAATGAGCGAACAATGAGCGAAGCGAATTGTGAGCAGAAATATCAGTAAGCTAGATTATAAGTAGAATGCATTTGACAATGATTGAGTAAGTAATTGGAGAAATTAGTAAGGAACAAATTAAGCGAACAAGTAAGAATTTAGTGAAGATTTTCTCCACTTAATTGTAGAATATACAATGAACAGTAGTTGGAGATCTCTGTTCATTTGCAAGAATACAATAAAACTTTTGACTTGTTGCAACATTCGCTGCTCATATGAGATGGACTTCTGAATACTGATGCAACATGAGCGAAGCGAATGTTGCCTCGCTCATGTTGCACTACAATCACCTACGTACATATCTATTATACTCCGGTCCCTATTATACAGTCTTCACTATGAGTCTTCACTTGAGTCCACTATGAGTCTATGTCTTAACGCTCCATGTCTTAACGTTCCAAGTTGATGTTTTGTCTTCCAAACTTTGCATACAAGGACGACTTCAACTCGCCCAACTCTGTGTCGTAGGACTCGATGATACTCTCAATCTTTTCAATCTTTGCGTCCAACTTGGCGTTTTCCAGCTCCAATTTCTCCAAGATCTTGTCTGCTCTCATGAATATGAAGATCTCGCCTACCTTGTACTGCACCTTTTCCTCCTCGTCAACCAACTCCAACTCTAGCATCAAGTCATCGTGGTACTCCTTCTCTGTGCGCAATTTATTGAGAGATGCCTCCTGCTCGTCCTTCTTGGAGATCAACGACGAGAACCTGTTGATCTTTTGCTGGTCCTCCCAAGTGACCTCAATGTTGTTTCTTTGATTCTCTGGTAAAAGCTCCATGGTGGTTTTTTTCAAAGGAAATTTTGAAAGTGTCAAATATCGAGACAATTGATGAGATGTAATTGATGTGAATTGATGAGATGTGAATTGATGAGATGTGAATTGATGCATTTGATGTGAATTTACCCCAATTGATCAATGATCAATTAATGTGAAATTACTATGCAGTTCCATGTTGGAGTTTCCTATTACTTAAGATTTAGGCAATAAAGATTTGGCAATTGGAAGCTTAAGATCAGCAGGATGCAGTACGAACTTGTCTTAGTAATCAGTTTTTCTTGGTACGATAGTTCTAAAGTACTTGAAACTTATGAGAGTACTTGAAAGCTTCTAAGAGTACTTGATAGTTCTTAGGTTTCAAGACAATGGCACATATCATTAGTAGAATTCTATAGACCAAGGCAATTGCCGCTAATTGTCATTACGAAGCATGTTTCATCTTAGTGTATTTTTTTGCGGAGTTCGATCTCCACTTCGCGCTTAACTTCCGTTAGATGACTCACGCGCACAATAATAACCACTAACGTTTACTGTGTGCGAGATAAGAGGCACCTCTTTTGCCGCGCGACACAGACAAATAGCGGAGAACTCAAGCCAAGACTATAAATATACTTGCAAGATAACAGATAAGAGTTGCAGTATTTAAGAGACAGAATTAAGAAGACTTAGGAATTAAGACTTGAGAGGAATTGAAAGAGTTAGAAGAATTAAGACTTGAGAAGAATACTTGAGAAGAATACTTGAACAAGAACAATTGAAAACAATAAAGAAGACTATTGACATGACAAAATCCAACGAATTTGAACTTGTTCCTGTAACAGATGCGGAATTGATTGACTTTACTAGACAACACAACTCGGAACTGTGGCATGGCCAATTGTCTCGCCAGGACTATGTCACCAGAGAATTGGTCTTGGGCAAGAGTGCAATGCTTGATCACCATTCACACGAAAACAAACTCCATGTTTTCATGCTCCGCGATAAGGAGACCAAAACTCCCGTGTCCTCCATGGAATTGAGCGTGAGGGAAGCCGTTCGCGTGGACTATGACGGGGAGAAGGCGGTGTCTAAGAACATTCTTAGTGGGGTCATTGGGGGTGTGTACACCTACAAGGAGCACAGATCCAAAGGGTATGCCAAAATCATGCTTGAAAAATGCGTGGACTTGTCCAAGGAAAAGTATGTGGGGAGCGATGGGTTCACTTTCTTGTACTCTGAGGTGGGCGAGTACTATGCCAAGTTTGGGTTCAAGTCCTTCCCTGTGGATTTAATAAAGGTTCCTTTGGGGGAAGCAGTGGTCCCACGTGCACCGGAACCCAAGGTGTTGCGCTTCCACGAGTTTGAGCCTATTTTCAAGGAGTACGAGAAGCAGGTGAAGCGCCAGATTATGGAGGAGGTGGAGGCAGACCGCAAAACTAGAGTTTATTTGCGGCCTACTGCGCACCTTGTGGACTGGTTCCATTTGAGAGCAAAGTACATTAGCTACAAGATGTTCCACGATGACAAGGAGAATGTAGACTTTGTCAACCTGAGCTTTGAGGAGATTGCAAAGGTGTTTGCAAAGACCAAACCAGATATATTTGGGTTGGCTTTTGAGGACGGTGGTAAGAGAGTGGCATCCATAATCTTCACCCTTGACTGGAACAACCGCACCGACAATTACGCCACGGTCTTGAAGGTTATTGTGGCAGATGGCTACGACAAGGAGGAGTACACGGAAAAGTTGGTGTATGCTTTGATGAAGTACTTGAAGGAGAGCACGGAATTGCCGGGGCAAACATGTTCCAGCATCAAGATTTGGGAGTGCGAGGTTTCAAACGAGTTTAGAAGCAAGTTGGTGAGTGATTTTCGCGCTGAGGCTGGGATTGATAACCCTTCGAGATCAGCAGCGTTGATGAATAATGAAAGGGATCAGGAAGCGATGATGGAGGGGAAGTTGGAGTGGGCTTGTAATGATAAGTTGTCTTGGTTTTAATACAACAATCTCGCTCCGCTCGATTGTTGTAGTACAAGATCAAAAAGTATACAGTCGTAACATCGGCGAGATTGCTAGTGATTAAGAGAGCGTATAGAGAAGGCAAGTATAATTCCACTTTTCTTTGTAGAGCATGAGGAGCCCGCTAATTCCTAACGATATTAGCGCAAGAGGAGACAATTGAGGACAATTGAGGGCAATCGGGGACAATCGATGAGACAATCGAGGACAATCGAGGACAATCGAGGAGACAACCTCGCTCCGCTCGATTGTCTACCCGATTGTCTACCCGATCTTTTCTGCCGTCCATAACCGATCATGTGGTAGCGCACGACAATTAATTACATCCAACATGAGCGACGAGATTCCGCCGCCCTCATACAAAATTGTGGTGCTAGGCGACTCCTCTGTAGGCAAGACGTCACTAGTACACAGGTTCACGACCGACAAGTTCAATTCACAAGTCTCCAATACCATTGGAGCAGCCTTCATTACCAAGGTCCACAATTCCCCCTCAGATGCTGACAAGCCGGTGAAGTTGGAGATGTGGGACACTGCTGGCCAGGAGCGGTACCGTTCGCTCACTCCCATGTACTATAGAAACGCTAAGGTGGCTTTAGTGTGCTTTGATCTCGGGAACATCGCAGATACTTTGGTGCCGGCCAAGTACTGGATCGATCAGCTCAACCTCCACAACTCGGGATCTGGAGACCTCAAAATACGCTTGGTGGGTACCAAGCTGGATTTGTTTCGCGATTCAGAGGAGGATAACGACAAGATAAAGGAGTTCTGTAATGCTAACAGCTTGTCTTTGCCGCAAAAGACATGTGCGAAGACCGGAGATGGGGTAGCAACATTGTTTGATGGTATTGTGGAAGAGATCGAGCCGGCATTTTTTGAAGAGTATTATGAAAGGAAGAGGGAGGAGCAGAATAAACCGGGAGGTGTACAGTTTTTGGGGTTGCCGCAGACGAGTTCGGGTTGTTGTTGAACAATCGAGCGACGAACAATCGAGCGAAGCGAGATTGTTCGAGATTTTGCTTTTGAAGGGCTTTTGAGGGCCTGTTGATCTTTGAGGTGCTTCGTGGTCTAATATCATCTACTGATCCAGGTTCTTGTCGACCGTTGACGACCGTCCTAATCTTATACTTCGAAGGTAGCTTCCATCTACCAAGAATATCTCCTCCAATATTTGATTACCTACTAGACCGTTGACATTGAGAAAAAGTCAAATAGACTACATAATAGCTTGCGTACTTCTAGCATCATTGTGCTTTAATATGATTAATTAGATACAAGTTGTAGAAGACAGAGGGATGTGTCACTCCTACAAAACCATTTCTGCTTATAACTCCTTTACATCCATGTCATTACTCTATTCACTAATGCACTACTCTATCTTTATTACAATCACAATCAGCGATCTTGCTACCCTTGATAGAAGACAATAGGTAAAGGTAGTTACAGGTATTAACGTAGCAATACTACTTGTTTTCATAACATCTCACTTCGTTCGATGTTATTCGATGTACTCTATCATATATTACAATTCCAAGCCCTTTTGTCTCCAGTAATCTCTCTTTGCATCCTTATCCAAGAAATTCCCCTTTGGAGAATCCTCATCATCCTCCTCTTCCTTTATTCCAAGGTGTTCCAAAACCACCTTTTGTGTATTGGCAGGTTGTTGGGTATCTTTGGCTTCAGCTTTCCCATTAGACTCCTTCTTTCTTCTTTTCGGCTCGGGTTCCTTCATATCATCTTCACTCTCAACAGTCATATCAGAAAAGTAGTACTTGTCATTCCCCTCGAGACCATCGCTCTCCTCATCCTCCTCGTCCTCCTGATGGGCTATCAAGGCTTCATTCACAACCTTGCTTCTGTCGTCATTAAAATCTCTCTCGCTTCCCTTGTACTTGATGATGTCACCAAGGATCAGCAGACCAAGTCTCTCCTTGAACGATGCAGAGTTGAGTTGGTAGCACTTTTCCACCAAGAGCTGATACGCACCTCCAAAGGCCTTTTTGATATCACGCAAGTTGTACGACGACCTCGATATGTTGTTGGTGGGGTCCGAAGGGTCTTGAATCACAATCGAAAATACTTGCCTACCCGTGTCAAGCCACCTCTGCTGCCTCTTGAGCATGTACCGCGGCATATCTGTCTCTGGGTCTATGGATATGATCAAATTGTCGTATGCAAAATTCCTCCCGTACAACTCAAAGAACTCAATGAGAAGCGCGCCCAAATTATCAGTCGCAGACATGGTTTCTGTCGATAGTTTGGGGTGAAGCCTTAGAAAGTGGTAGCACAACACAATGGTGGAGTACCCTCCCAATCCACCAACGTGCACATCGTTGAGTTTTCTGGACCTTAAAAATTGCTTCACCACAAGCACCAATTCACGGAGACCAGGTGTAGTGGCGAGCCACTTGCGGATCTTTCTCGCTGCAACCAACCCATTGGACTTTTCAAACGAGATGTCCACAGGAATACTCGACTCTGGATCAGCAAACTTGATGATGGGCACTTTTGCCTTGGCGATGACCTCCATATTCTTTGCCAATTTATTGGTACGTAAAAACGAAGACAATTGGTAGAGCCGCAGCCTGTGGTCCAATTCACCAGTTTTGGAAATCACCACCATATCAATATCTGACCCGGGGAGATACAAGTCTGTAGCACAAGATCCAAACACATGCGCCTCAGCTTCCGGCCAAAACCTATGTATCTCGCTCTTGAGCCTGTTGACAATCTTGTTTCTCTGCACAATCTCATCTCCACGTGGAGAAATGTAATTCACAAAGTCCTTCATTTCCATCGTGAGCCAATCTGCTATTTCCTTCTGTCTCGAATGGTCGTGGTCCTTCACCCAGGGGTATGGCGAAGCTGCTCTTGCACTTACCACACCATGTTCATCGGCGGTTAGTACGCCGTCATCAGAATAGTTGGAGTAGTCCTCTGCCTCTTCTTCCGAGGACTCAAACCCAAAACCAATGAAATCTTCATTATTAGCAAGTTCATTTGGTTTAACAAGTTCATTAGGTTTAGCATCGTTCTTGACATTTTTCACCTTGACCTTCTTATCTTCAACCGCCTCCTTCACCTCCTCATCTGATTGCACGACAATATCATCGTCACTATCAGAATCAACCAATACTATATCTGGGGTAGACGCTCTGAAACCCACATCGTAATCCTTGATGAGCTCATCATCGGAATGAGTCTCTGGAAGCTTGTCGAATTTGTTTTCCACAGGCACCAAATTCTTTTGGGTTTTCTTCTTTTTCTTCTTGGGCTTGGCGGGGAGTGTGCCATTGCCCAGTGGCTTGGGCGGTAAGGTCCCTTTCTTGCCTGGTTTCGGTGGTAGGGCGTCCCTCTTTCTCTTCTCACCCATGATGTATTGATTTTTTTTCTGATATTTGGTAGCGCTACAAAAGAGATAGTCAATGAGTGAAGTGATAGAGACTAAATAGTTAATAAATTAGATAGTTGAGATTAAATAGTTAGAGAAGTACATAGTTAATAGAGGTTTTTTGCTAATGATTAAAATAGTCAATAGTGAATAGAAGTAAACCTATTAAATTTGGCTTCCATATAGATGCAGATGCTTCTTTTGTTAGTCTACCCAATATCTGAAGGCACATCTGCTTGTTAACATTAACTGATTCTATCTGACACTCGCTGGACCCTATCTATCTCACCAGTTCATTTAACGTCCGCGCAATTTCGCTTCGCTCAATTGCTTTCGCTCAATTGCTTTGACAAAATTGCAGCCAATATCAGACCTTTTGCAACCAATATCAATGGTGTATAATTAAAATAAGCATAACACTCCAAGAGCATGTAAAAAATCCCCAACACCATATACGACGGAAAACGTACTTTCATCTCCAATGGTTCTTTGGTAACGACCTTCAGGCTCTTTTCCAATTTGGCCATATCAACAACATTGAGCACTTCCTCAACTTCACCCTCAATTTCATCGGTATCTGAAACATCCGTATCGTTTTTTATTACTTTTTCAATGCGATCTCCAGGGGCCTTGAACCCGTCATAGTCGTTTAGTTTGCGCTTTATGTCGTCGCTTTTAAGGCTTTTTGCACTTTTTCTTTTAACTGGACTTTTCTGTGGAGTGCTCTTCTGGCCGCTTTTCTGGCCGCTTTTTTGTGGAGTACTATGCACACTATCTCTTTCTACACCTTCATTGGCTTGGTTCAAATTTGCTTGGTTCAAGTTGGCTTGGCTTTCTTGACTCTGATTTTCACCCTCCACAGCTTGACTCAAACTCACAAACGTTTCCAAGTTCCTGATATCCTTGCCTATGAACATCTCTCTCATATTCTCCAAGCACTTCAAAACCTCCGAAACATTCATTCGAGTCGTCCCATCTCCCTTGATCATCATAAAGACCAAAGGTTCGAAACAGTCACAGTCACTATTTTTCTTAGCCTTATGCCACCACTTACTGAACAGCTTTCTCTCCACCCCAAAGAACCACTCCATAATCTGTGTTCTGATCACTTGCGGGTCGTTCTCGTTCTGTATACTCTCAGAAAAAGGCAATTTGCCAATGCATAGAAAACAGAGAATGAGCCCTAGCGAGTACACATCGCTTTCAAAAGTGAACTCGTGCACAAACGCTGAGTCTGAGTAGATCCAAAGTTCGGGTGCCGTGAACTCCAAAGTACCCGTATTCCCCTGACGTTCCAGCTGAGGGATCCCAAGATCACGCTTGTTGAGGAACTTTCCCTCTCCAAAGTCAGAAACTAGCACTTTGGGCAAGTGCAGAATGGCGTACCCAAGTTCTTGTTCGCCCTCGAAAGGCCCTGTAGACTGCACACTCTCATCGTAAACGCCGTCTAACAAACAGTTGGAGGGCTTCAAGTCTCTGTGTAGAATTCCATTGATGTGAAGGTAGTTGACCCCATGGACCACATCCTTGAAGAACTTCCATACTTCAAATGTAGAAAGCCACTTTTCGCTGACATCCAACCTCTTCTTTTTGCGCTGCCAGAGGGCCCGCTCCTTCCAGCTCATGCGTGACTCCTGGTCAAAGTTATTCGAGATCATTTCCTCCAAGTTACCACCCCCACAATATTGCTGAAGAATAAACACATAGGGTACCGAGACTTTTTGGACATTGGCCCCATTGGTCAAGATAAAGGTTTGCAGGTCATCGAGGCTGCCCAATTCCAACCACACATGGTTGTACCGAATCAAGTTTTCATTGGCACCTTTCACCGAAAGTTCATATAGAATGAGCACTTCATTGAGAACTTGTTCCAACCGCTCAAGCTTGTTTCCAATCAATATACGCTTTACCGCATAGGTTCCGAGCTTGATATCATTCAACACGTGGGCAACTTTGTACACCTGTGCATTGGCACCCGATCCTAGGGTATAGGGAGGAATCTTTTTGAAAAACCGCTGGAAGTATCCTTGATTAAAGAGCTCTTTTGGAATGGTGAAATTATTTGTGGCTTCCCTAAGCGCTGCCTCCCCTGCCGATGGGGACGGAAGTCGTGCCAATAATTTGAAGTAGTCATGGTGCATAAACAGCAGCGAGAATCCCCTGAACTTGTGCTTTTCGCCACTGGATCGTCTGCGGTCGTACCCCCATTGGAATCCGCAATTGGGACATTTGTGTCCTCCTTTGTCGTTTCCAGCGTGTTGCTCTTTGCCGTACGTTAGGCTCTTCTGCTCGTTGTGGGGCTCTTGCTGGCTGTCTGGGAGAACCAGAACAATTAGCTCTCGGTTGTTTTGTAAAACAAGGATTCCATCTCGTGGATCATGGTATATAAGCTCGTTGTTGTAGGGCACTATAGACATGATTTTATTTTGTGGGGGAGATGCGAATCACGCTACTGAAAAATAGGAACAAAATTGTTTCTCGTATAACTCATCAGTAAAATTTATCTCTTACTTCCTTCATCTGTTAGCTTCCTCATTCTGTACTCATTCTATAGTCATTCTGTACTCAGTATTCTCTACTCCTTCTCTTACTCCTTATACTTACTTATTCTTCTCTTCATCCTAATTCTCTTAATAACCTCTTCTATACCATTGTTTAGGCACTTCAGTCCTTTGAATCACTATCTCACTTCTTTCATTACGATACCAAGGAAGTTCTGTGTAGTTCACATTATTGGCATATTTATGAATTCATTTTGTGTAAGAGCCAATTTCGCAGCCATCAAAAGTGCATTTTTAAAGAGCCTCAATAATCACTAGCTGACATTATATCCTACCTCACCTTCTTTTTGGCTACATTCTTACCACGTTGGACTACCCACCCTCTATTAAAATCCTTACTTCTATAACTTATCTATTTGACCTCATCCGGAGCATAAACAGCATCATCTCAGATTCCAAGTCGTAAATTTGCTTACTTGTAAGCTTAGCAATATCGTCATCAGTCATACCTGCAATGAGTCCCTTGAGCGCCGCAGCACGGTCAGACAGAGAGTCCTGTGGTTGATCTGTAGCACCTGCGTTGTCTTCCTTTGGTTCTTCAGGCACAATTGATTCGTCAGGCACAATTGATTCATTGAAGCCTTCCGAGTTCTCATTAATCTTTTCAGATAAAACATCGTAAGGTAGACCGTTAGACTCGGTCTCGGTCTCATCTTTATCCTCTGATTTGGCTGCCTCTTGCTCATTCTCCATCTCATCATTCTCCATCTCATCATTCTCCATCTCTTTTTCAATCTCCATTTCGTTTTCATTTTCTGTCCCATTCTCAACATCTGCAATCTCCACATCAGTCTCTGATTCCAAAGCATGTTCGTCCACCGATTCTGGCTCATCTTTTTCAATCGAATCCGCCTCATCTTGATTTTCCATTGAGTCTGAATCTATAAGATCTTCCTTTTGCTCTAAATCATCTTTTTGTTCTGAATCATCTTTCTGCTGCTCTTCCTCTTGCTTCTCCTCCCTCTCCAACGAATCTGGCTCCACAAGATCACTGACCTTGACCTCATTCTCATAACTAGACTCATCTATCGAATCGGCCTGGGAATCTTCCTGACTACTCTTCTCCTTCTTTTCCCTAGCCAAAAACCCATTCTCCATTATTTTCGAGTAGTCTGTCGGACTAGAAGCTCTTCTTCTCGCCCTGGTCCGCCTTGGACTTTCAACCGGAAGAGAATCTTCAGAATCATCAGCATTTGAATCTCCAAGAATAGAGCTATCAAAGTCATTCGGTTCCTGTTGCGAGTCATCTATTTGTGAAGAGTCCATGGAGTCATCAATACGTGAATCCTCCACGTTGGAGTCATCAACGATCGAGTCGTTCATTTGGGAATCATCAACATTTGAAATTTCATTCGAGTCGGTTTCCTTATCTTGACTGGATGGAACTTGTACTTTATTCTTCCTATTGTACTTCCTCTTCTTCTTGACCTTTTCTGCTGGGGATAATTTGGCCGTTAACATTGCAGTGAAGGAGTGAATATCAAACATGCGCTTGGTTTCCTCGTCCATTTCGGATTCTTGCTGCCGCTTTGCTTTACCTCTCTTGGGCCTTTCTTTCTTGACTTGCTTTTTATGCTCCTTCACATTCTCCTTGTTTTCCTCGTTCTCTAGATCCTTCTTTTTCTTGTCTTCTTTCTCTTTGCTCTCCTCTACGCCCACCTCTTCCTTTTCCTCCTCCTCCTCCTCCTCCTTCTCCTCCTCCTCCTTCTCCTCCTCTGGTATTTCACCCTTCCAGTTTTGTTTGAGGAGCGGAAGATGTGCCCAGACTCCAAAAGTGTATGGAGTCAAATCATAATCTGTATACTCATTTGTAACACTTAACAATTTATCAAGAACACCGTACTCTTCATTATCCAACTTTGTCTTCAAGTACTTTTTCCACACCAGCTCAAACTCAAACCCCGTGAATCCCTCTAATGTTTTGGAGTGTTTGAGAAACTCGTCTTTGAGTTGAAGGAGCTCAATATCAAACTGGGAATCCACAAGGAAACGCAACATATCAAGCAATCCCTCCGGTGATTCGAGTCTGGTAGAAATACTATCGAAAGCAAACTGCTGGACAGTAGGACTAGGGGCATTATGCACAAGTGCTAAAAAGTACTTGAACACGGGCGCATTCCAAGTCAGCAAGTTCAAGTGAGTGAGAGCGGCTTGGAGCTCGGTGGGGTTGGCAATTGCAACCACGCTTTGGATCACCTTTTTCGCAAAAATCTCGTACTCACTCGATAGACACTGGCAGATTTTGCTGCACATGTCCAAGTCGCTCTTTTCTCTCGAGGGAGTGCGACCATTCAAGGCTTGCATGATCATACTTCCAAGCTCTTTGTTTTTCATCTGAGCATTCATTTGACAGAACTCAACAAGAAGAGGTAACGATTGGGGACCAAATAACACATGGTTGGAGATCTCGCGGATTTGACTAAAGGTCCATTTATGAACACACTTTTTGAAAATTTTGCCAATTATGGAGGTGCCTTCAGTTTTTTCTTGTTTCTGGGAAGCATTAGCATCCTCTGCAGACTTTCCTGTTTCAACATTCTTCTCAGCTTTATCATTTTCACCCTGCTCAGTCTCATTCTTCTCAGTCTCATTCTTTTCAGTCCCAACCTTCTCATCAGCCACCTCCTCAATCTTATCCTCCTCCTGCCTTTTACTTAACAATGACACACCAAAAGTCTCTGTCAAATAAGTCACCAATTTATACACCAATTCGTAACTGAGCTCATCCAAAAACTCATCTAAAAGGTACCCCAAACATCCCACGAGCTCTTGGGTTGCCAGCGACGGGCTCTGCTCCTTTTTGGTGATTGTGCGTACTGTGGTCAAGAACTGGATCAACAAGTTGATCTTTTGCTCCAGAGTGATATGCTGCAGTTTGAAGACAAGCACGAAAGCGTCCAAAATACGATCGAATCGCGAGAACACCCATCTTGGTGGCAAGGAGTTAATGTCATTGAGAGTAACTGGGTCCGCCAGCAAACACCGGGTGTCGTTAAAGGTCCGTTCCGTGCAAACTATGGATGTCTTTATGAGACGCGTTAATACACGAAGACCATGTTGCTGCGTCAACTGGCTCGATGAAGACCGGAAATAGAACCCCACAAGCACGGGCTGAATGACTTTATCCCAGTAAATATGCAAGTACTTTGTGTTTTGCTTCCCGTGTATGTACACCGGGTTCACCAAACAGTATAGAATGGCCAAAAACACATTATTGAGAGCCTCAACGAGTCCCCTATTACTCTCTGGAGCCTCGACAATGGAGAATATATGGGTCAAGAGCTTGATTTTGGGCTTTAAGGTGGTGCTGATGAGGTGCTGACAGTCTCCAGATACATCCCTCACTATGGGCTCTATCAACACACTGAGGTCATCGAGTCCGTGGTGGCACACATTGTACACTATTGCACGCCAGCTTGCCACGGCCACGACTTGCGCATCAACATCAGGGGAACTCAAGCAGGTCTTGGGTACACGCAACCAGCGTCCCAAATGCGGCCACTTTTCAAACGACGAGCCGGCGTCGCCCACAAGTAGCGTCAATGCTATCCATATATCAAGGGCATTCTTTGCCTCTCCCAATCTGATGAGTTCTTCTAATCGACAAGCAATGGCATTCACTGCAAGTGGTGCAAGGGGAGGATTCTCTTTGTCACTTTGTCTATCTTCTCTGTCTTCACTATCACCTTGTCTATCACCTTGTCTCTCACTATCACCATTTCTATCACCTTGTCTCTCTCTATCACCCACCCAGTTATCCACCCAACCCTCATGGCAGATTGACCTCACTGTAGGCATTCTCTTGTGCATAAAGTCTCTAATTGCGCCCTGGGCCGGTCTATGGTCCAAGAAGGCTCTTGCAATCTCGAGCAACGCTGAAATTCCAGCAGCAATGCACTTTGAGTAGAGAGGTGGCTGCAACCGCACGATATTGGCCAAGAAAGGAGCAAACCAGTGCTTGATGTTCTTGGCCATTATTTGCGGGAAGTTGAGCGCAAAGTTCTTGATACAAATAAAACGTTCCGATACAAGTGCAGAGCTAGGAAACGCGCGCAAGTTGATGACACTCGAGAGCATTTTCTCAGGGAGCTCGGACCCATTAAACAAAACCTGCTTCTTTTTGGCACTGAACTTACAGTCACGTAAAAGAAGGATGTATGTAGCGACGAGTGCCTTAGATACTCTAGGCTTTGAGAGCACATCACAGGCGTGGGAATAGAACCACAGCACTTCGTTGAGCGGGAGAAAGTTGTTGAGTTCGGTGTCGAGCATAAAGAAGTTCACGAGCTTGAGTGCTTGGTTAATGACACGGAGAGTAAATGGATCACTCTTGTACGAATTATCTTCTGAATCGTCATTTTCCTTCATTTCCTCATCATCCTTGATATTCTTCAATTTGGCCTCTAGTCTCGTGACATCTTTCCTGGCTATTGCAGCCAACTCCATGATATGGTTATCACCACGGGCACTGTCTCGATTAATGGTGAATATCCTCAACGCACCTTCACCAGCATTCACTTTATATATTCCATTGAGAGTAGCATAAACCTCAAACCGTCTATCAAAGTCATCTTGTTGGAGCACAGAAACACACCCTGCCACCAATTGCGGCAAGTCCGCAGAATTCGGAGGTAATTGCACAATTGTGCCCTGCAGCCAGAAGCTGGGGTTCGAAGGCCGTGCCTTTTGCGAGCCGCCATTTTCTGCGGAGTTGTTGAGTGTAGTGGCCTTCAAAATAGATTTACGAGGCGTGCTTTGACGCGCTGGGGAACTGGGTATATCCGAGACCAAATCGTCGGAAAAGGTTACACATTTCTTGTACTTCATGGGCGAAGACAAGAGGATAGATTTGGAGGATGCTGGCGTCAATTGAACACATGGCTGGAACGCTGCTTGGACTTTGGCGGGAGAATTCAAGTCATACACTCCTTCTTCATGTTTTGCAACTTCATCACTTGAGACGTCGTCTTCATTTCTCCGCCTCTTGGGACTCTGTCGCAGGCGTTTAATGGGAGAAGAATCGAGCTCAAAGTCATCTTCGTTGTCTAGATCAGACATCTTTTCGTCAACGTCCTCTGGTTCTTCACTCGGTCTCTTTCTTTTCTTCTTGGATGTTTTGGAGACTCGTTTCTTGGGCTCGGGGACCGGCAGGGGACGAGAGCCGCGGGCTTGTCGGACAGAATTCCTGGTCCTTCTACTCATGTTGGTGATTTTTTCAACTCTTCGCTACGCGTAAAATCTGTCCAAATCCGGAAATGTAATAGATGCAAACAGAGCACAAACAAAATGGAATCAGATTCAGAATTAAAATGAGAATTTAGATTCAGAATGAGAATGTCTGATTTTTAGAATGTCTGAAGATCAAGAAGAATATGGTAATCAAGAACTAGCGAATTGTACATGTTGGTGAATTACACTCCAATTTAACTTTGTGTCTTGGCATGCCTCGATCCTACTGTTCACTGTTACGTTGATAACCAATTATTCTTCTCAAATGCTCAGATTTCAGTGATGGTACTTACAATACACAAAAGACTAGAAAAGAAAATAGACGTAAAGATGGACCATACTTCATAGAACAGACTTCAAGTAAAACTACTTTTAGTACTTTTCACAAGCTTGACCTTTTAACTTCGGTCCCAGCATGAAGAAAATTTACAATAGAAGATTGAATTTCTATAACTTTATTACGAACTTTAATTCTATTGATACATTATGCTTCCTCTACTTTTGACTTTTTTGTTTCTGGTTCTTCAGCATCACTCAATGTTCTCTTGCGCAGAACGTCTTCTTTGTCGACGTCATTTTCTTTTACTTCTTCATGAGATTCAGTCTGGTCCACACTCTCTTCAGTCTTTTCCTCACTCTCTTTACTCTTTTCTTTGTCAAGTGGTTCAACATCCCTCATCTGCGTATCTTCAGATTGCTCTTCATTCTCGCCATTGTTTTTGTCTTCTTCCTTGTCTTTCTCATTCGTTTTATTGTCATCGTTATTTTCTACCTCTTTATCGGTCTTTTCTTTATCATTTTCTCCCTTTTCTTCTTCCTTTTCCCCTTCTTTCTCCTCCCCCTTTTCTTCGTCCTTTCCATCTTCCTTTCCATTCTTCTCCTCCTCCTCCTTCTTCTCCTCCTCCTTCTCTGGCGCCGACAAATCCTGTGCACTCACCATTTCCCCCACTTTCAACCACCCATTCTCCTTTTGCAACCTCAACTTCTTCCATATCCACGAATTCCTCTGCTCCACCATCTCGTCTGTAAAGTCGCCGCTCTCAATGGCATCATTCAACCTCGCGATATTAAAGTCAAAATCCACCCGCTCCTCGCTCCGCTTCAAACCCTCAATCCCCGTCTTTGTCCTCATCCTTCTAGTCAACTGTGGTGTGACATACGTATTGAAGTACTTCTTGCTCTTGAACGGATACAACCCCTCAAACGTCTGCTTGGTCTCTGCCAAATCCTCGTCCGTGATTCTGCGGTCTGCAAATATCGACTTGTTGGTCTTGGGATCCTTGCCGTAAATCAACCACGCCCACCAAATCTTTTCTGTGTGCACCATATTCTCAAGCAACGACGCTGCGTCCGGGTCAAACTCCTTGAGCTTAGCGAGAATCTCCCGCTTCACACCCGCAAAAAAAGCCTTGTGGGTCTCTGGAAGCACCCCGTCAGTCAAGTGCTTTACCGGAACAGGTGCCACACACTTCAAAAAGTCACGGCGTTCCTTCACTCCCATCTCCACATAAAGGTTTGCCACAAAGAATATCATCATCAAGTACTGGATGCGGATGGTGGAGTCATTGAACAAATCATTAAAGAACTTTTTGTCGTCGTCACTTATCTCAGGACGCTTGTCGAACCCCGACACCAAGTAGTTTTCAGCATAGAACGTCGTTTCCTTGTACTTCTTCTCGAGGTACGCAGCCTCCGACGGACTCTCACCAAGCGAGACCTTGGTGCTGTTCTGGTACGAGCGCTCCTCGCGCAAAAGGTAGGCATACACGCTCTTGATGGCCCCCGTGAGAGACTTGAGCTCCCCACTCCGTGAGTGGCTGAGGTACACGTAGGGATCGTTGAACACCCTGTGAATATAGATGATGTCTTCCAAGAAGGGACTCAGCATCTTTTTGAACTCCAACGACTTCTTCTCGGAAACATGAAAGTACTTGTTGAGACCGGTATTGTCCTCAAAGAGAAAGATGTTTGCCAAAAACAGCCGCACTCGAAACTGGAGCGTGTCATTATAAGTGTCCTTTGCATAAGTGTCCTTTCTGCCGGGTGTGGCGAACCGATCAGTGAGCCTGTTGCATATGTCCAAGAAGGAGATACGGTCCAGGATCACAGCCTTGTTGAAGACGTGCTCCACAATGGATTGCTGGCGGGTCTCCATGTATGTCCAGAAGCTTTCGATGCGGTAGGTGGACATGTCAAACAATAAAGACAGGATCTTCAACACACTCTCGTAAAATACATGTTTGACATTTAGTTGCCTAGACACACAAATCAAGAGGTCAAGTAGAATGCACATTTTGTCAAGAAACAAAGAGAAGGGACTCCCCGTTCTTTCTTTATCTTTTTTGGTTCCATTTCCTTCAGTGGTGGTCTCTTTAGTACCATTCTCTCCATTCTCCTTAGCGTCTCCCCCAAGGGCATCTCCACTCTCTCCATCTCCACTCTCTCCATCTCCGCTCTCTCTATCACTCGCCATCAACTCATCTACCGCCTTATGAATGAACTGCTGAAACGCTAGGGATAGTATGGTATCTTGAAAAGATTGTCTCTCTTCATATTGTAGTGGGAGCTCTTGGACCAATTGCACCAATCCCAGCACCTCGGCGAACTGTGCCTCATCAACTTGCTGGGTAGGAAAGTCTAGCTTATGCGATGATGTCTTGGTGACTATTTCCGTGATGGCACGTAGTACCTCTTCGGTAGGTGATGTGAGTTTGTTGGATGTCATGGAGTGATCGTAGATTTTCCAAGCAACATGAGCGAAGCGAATGTTGCGAAAAGAGAATATAGCGAGAAGAGAATATTACGAGATAAAGAAAGAGTTTTTTAAGAATTGGTGAAAGGGTAGTGAATTGCTGAGTATTGAGTGCACTTATAAAAGTAGCAACATGGTTAATATTCTGAGTGCACTCATAAAAGAAGAACAGTGAATATTCTGAATAGTGCACTACAAAAGAACATGAACAGGAAATGCTCTCATTAGTAGATTTACAAACTACGGCCTAATCTCACTCCAATCCAGAAACAAAAGACCAGAGAGTCTAAGAATGCATCGATATTCAACTTATATTATGTGATGCTATGAGATTAATGACATGCGTTTGTGCAATTGAGAGTGTACTGAAAGATTGGGATATTAATGGTGAGTCCCATGAAGTTGATATACTTTCTCTTTGTCTCTGCTCTGCCTTTCTTCCTTCTCCACGTACTCCCTCTTCTCTTTTCCTCTCATCTGTACGTATATTTCTCATCTTCCTCCATGTATTTTCCTCTTTCTAGTCCACCATTCGCTTCGCTCATGGTGGCCTACCAATCAAACTTCCTCAGCCTCTCCTTCTTCTTATCACTTCTCATCTTCTTACTATTCAACCTCGCCTCCTTACTCACCTGCTTCAATTTAGCCCACTTTTTCAACAGTTCCTCACTCACCTCTCCCTCAAAATACGCCTTTTCCTTGATTTCATTAAGAAGCTTGCGAAAACACTCCCGCGTATTCACATCCCGACTCCTACTGGTGTCACTCTGGATCAAAATCCCCCCACTCTTGGTTTCGTACCTGACCTTGTTCCCTACCAATTGCTCTCGGATCGCCTGGGGGATCCAGTAGCAGTACGTTGGATCGAGCCAGCACTCGGGTGACATCGATACAGTGGCCTTGGACGAGGTCTTGTTGACTTTCTGACCTCCAGGACCCGAGGAACGGCTATAGCTGATCTCAAACATACTGGTGGGGATTTCCAGAACCCCAAACTCATCAAGCCATTTCTTAGCCGCTTCAGTAGAGTTAGAACGAGTGACTGAAAGTCTCAGCAACCTGAAGCTGAAGCTATTGAAGCTACTGAAGCTACTGAGGCCACTGTAGCCACTTAAACCACATCTGAAAATATTAGATTTCAAGCTCGTAGTGAGAATATTCATATGGAAGTCATATGTTATATTTCATCAATGTACTTAATATTAGATTTTCAAGTTTCCAGATCAGATCGATTGAATCGGACCTGAATTTTTCACACTTCCGAAATTCTACCAATTTCGCAACCTTCCCCAATTTCCAACCTTTTCCAATTTCCAACCTTCCCCAATTTCCAACATTCATCTTCCCCGTCCCTATTCAACTAGATCATACTTAATTCAACAAGCTATCTTCTTTATCTTTTTTACTCCATCATTTCTTCATCTTCACTTTATTTCTTCATCTTTCTTTACATTGAATATCAAGACCCCCATACTTATCCTACTCAATTCTACTTCTCTACTTCCACTCTTATCGTATATTTTTAGATGATGTTCAGATACAATTCATAATCAATCAACTAAGCACTGCTTACTTCTAGTGATTATGAACGTTGGTCTTGCACCCACTATTTCGCTTCGCTCAATTGTTCACTCGAGTGTTCACTGTTCTCACAATCTCGCTTCGCTCGATCGTTCGATTGTTAGACCTCCGGCAAAACCTTCTCAGCAGCAGAAGCATCCACCGAAACATTGTCTGGCTCAATAAACGTCTTCTTGACAACACCATCCTCCACCAACAAAGCGTATCTAATCGATCTCTTGTTTCCAAAGAACTTGGAAGCGTCAAAGAGCAAGTCAATTGCATCGGTAAAGTCACCCTTGGGGTCAGCGTAAAACTTGAACTTGCCATCCACCTCGTGGCCGTCCAACAACGAGTCTCCCCATGCCTTGGTGACAAAGGAGTCGTTCACAGCAATGACAATGATGTGGTCAATGCCCTTGGCAGAGAAGTCCTTGACGTGGTTGATGTAGCCCGGAACGTGGGAGGCCGAGCACGCGGGAGAGAAGGCTCCGGGAACTCCAATAAGGAGGTTCTTGCCCTTGGACACCTCCTGAGCAAGCTCAACAGCATTGCCTGGAGACCCATCAAACAATTGGATGGAAGGGAGCTTGGACCCAACACTGATGAAACGAGTGAAGGCAGCGGGTCTGAGGCTGGTTCTGGCAAAATTGGTTCTGAGGACGGAGCTAAACATGGTAATTGGTTTGAATAAACTATGGCTTATTTCAGGAGCAGCAAGTATGTGTGGTCACGTGAATTTTCAGTCACCTGACAGAGGGGAGGAGGAGAATGTCGGAGTAGCAAAGTGAGCATAGATGAGGGAAGTAGGAAAGTGAGCATAGCGAAGCGAATCTGTGCGAAAGTAGCCATTGACTTACGAATCTCATGTTATGATTTACAAAATCTTATCTTATCATTGACTAGCCTGGTTAAGCTTATGTAAAGACGTACAACTGAAAAGCTTTACAATCCATTCACTACTATAAAAGCTTATGTAGTAGAAGTGAAAGGAGTCAAAGTGAGAGATTATGAGTAAAAGAGGGAGGCAAGTGGAAGGTAGGAAGGATAGGAGTGGTAAGTAGAAGTGGTAAACTAGGAGTGAAAGTGGAGTAGTATAATATATTGAGCTCTGATAGACACTGATAACTAACCGACTATAAACTGTTATGGATCATGATAATATGTAAGAGGAGAAAGGATAAGAGAAGAAAGGATAAGAGATAGAAAAAGAAAGTGAGAAGGTGCTTACAATTGACTGCTTTCTGTTCTGCTTACCTAAGAAAAATCTCAACAACATGGCTCGTAAGAAGAAGGCAGAAGACCAAGAGCAGATCACCACGGACGAGGCGTTCCAACTCTACCGCAACACCCTCAACTTCAATGTCATAGGCAGATACGATCCATTTATCAAGCAACTCCTCTGCCAAACCTCGCACTGTGTGATATACAAGTTCAATGAGAGCCTGGAGGAATGGGTCAAGTCCGACTACCAAGGTGCACTTGCATTGTACCTCCGTCAATACAAACTTCCCGAGAGCCAGGTGAAGTCGTACCAGGATCTCCAGGAGCTTTTTTGCTACGGGTTGATTCTCCTCAATAGGAATAACCCAGAGTGCTTTTCACTTGGGCTCTTGCCAAATAAGGTGACCAAACACTTTCTTCCAAGGGGAGTGGACTTTCCGAACCCACATACAGATGCACCGACCCAGGTGTTGGAAATGGACGTGGAGTTGAACGATAGTTTGATAATAGTGAAGAACTTGTTTGGGGAGATTTACGGGTTGTGGGTTTTTAATGAGGATGATAGGAAGATGCTTTATAAGTCGATAGATTATTGTATAACGAACGAGGCGGCTTTATAATCGAACAATTCAATCGAGCGAAGCGAGATTGGATTGTTCGATTACAATACGAAGACTACAATTCAATCGAGCGAAGCGAGATTGAATTGTTAGAGTAACGGATGGAGGTTATCGATTACAATACAAAGATTACAATTCAATCGCTCGCTCGATTGAATTTCTAGAAAGTAACGAGGGATTACGGAGAATAATGATTGTGATGAAAATAACGATCGATTATGGAGAACAAGTGAGTATAGAATCATAGAACATGCGACATCTGTTCTATCAAATAGCTAATGAAATACGGCAATCGTAAATGTTCTTGTGCACCTATGCATTTTTATTCGGGCATCTCATGTAAATGTGCAGATTGAGTCCATATCATACAACTTATGTATATGTTACTAGGGTTAGTCTTGATTTAGTCTTCGAACAAATTCGCTGCGCTCAATTGTTCTCAATTGTTGTTACAATATTTTCGCGTCCTTTTTCAACCAGTCTGGGTCTAGGGAGGTAGCGCACGAATCAATCAAAGCTGCTTCGATTTGCGCCATCTAGACGCCACATCCAACCTGATCCATCGCCTCTGATTCCAGAACCGCCCTTTCAGTGAGGTTTTGCCATGTCTGATCAGCGATCTCCGCAATTGAATGCGGCTCAATTGCAGCGTGCAAAACAGCTTCAGCAGCAGAAACAGGAGCCGCTGCCCAGCGCCAACGGCACCAGGAAACCCCATCAATTCGCATCGTCCTCGCAAGACATCTTGAAGAAGTACAGCAAGTACCCACCATCTCTCACTTTCCACATCTACGAGACCCATTATAGATTCAATAACTCGCTGGAGTCAAACATAATACCGAAAAACTCACCCATGATCAAGAACTTCCTCAAGTGTATTTTGAAAGAGCAGATCCCCTTGGAGATGACAGAGCTTCTCAAAGACTTTTCCATAAGGCTTTATGACGGGTGCTTGATATTGCAAGTATACGACCACAGACATATGGTTCCCGCACCAGTTCCTGGATCCACTCCCAAACCACCTGCCAAAGAGGAGGAGAAGCCCGCGGAAAATGGCAGTGCCAAACCAAAGACTTATCGAACACTTCTTCGCCCAACTCAAATATCCCTCTACTATGACCTCTTGTACCACACAGACTCGGCCTTGTCCAAGTTTTCCGATAATTTAGCACTCCAGATGGAGTCGGAGATCTTGACGTTGACCAATCGCAACCTCGACTTGTCGGTGCCTTTGAACCCGTACTTGTGCAACGACTACCTCAAGCCAGAAACAGAGTACCCGAAAAAGGTGTGGGACGAAAAGACCAACGATTACAAGTTGGTGCATCGGCACTCTGAAGACGTGCCCAGAAAGAAGAGGAAGTTGCACCAGGACGAATTGGTGTTGCACAAGTCCTCGGAGTATGAGGAAATCATGTTGTTGTTATCCACCAAGTACAAGCGTGTGGACGAGTCCGAAGATAACAAGTTGATTGTGGTGGGGTCTTCGTCATCGGCAGCAGCAGCGAACGCAGCCTCGGGAGGCAGCAGTGGTTCAAACACAAACTCGTTGTCGGCTACTCCGTCGGCGGGTGGTATCAAGAAGGATGCCACAGATAAAAAGAAGAACGATAAGGGTCCAGTTTCAGCCTCCTCGGTAATTCCGTCCCTGACAACGTCTCGGACTACAGGCCAGTTCATGAGACTTCGTTTGATTGAAGAGATTCGTAAAAAGAGAAACACAGATAAGGCCATCCAGGAGCAAAAGCTCCAGGAACAGGCAAATGCCCTCAATCAAAGCAACACCAGACCACTAGATAAACCAGCAGTGGCACCTCCAGCTCAAATGAGAAACTCCCCGGTGTCTCAGCCCACTCCTCAAAAGACTCCTCAGATGAACCAGGCTCCATTGAAGAATGTGGATATGGGTCAAAGAGTACCAATGAACCAAAACGCAGGCATGATGCGCCAACAAGTTCAGCAAAATATGCAACAGCAACAACAACAACAACAACAACAGCAGCAGCAGCAACAGCAGCAGCAACAGCCTAAACCAGCACAGCAATTCCACAACCAAAGCCAGGCACCATCACGGCCACTTTCCACGCAACTCCCACAACAAAACATGCAGACCCAGATGAATAACCAAATGGGTGCTAACCAAGCCACAGCGACTGCTGCGGCTGCGGCTGCGATGAAGCCAGGGTCCCTGGGTAACCAACTGCAACAGCTGCAGCAGCAGCAGATCTTCCAGAGCACATTAACACCGGAAGAACAGCAACATTTCCGCCAACTCCAGAGCAGAATGACGGCGTTTGCCCAGATGGGGAATTTGGGGACCACGCCCAATGGCCAAAAGTTGAACCCACAGCAACAGCAGCAGGCGTTGCAGCAGGCCAAGCTCATCCAGCAGCAGTTGTTCCAGAAATACCCTGTGTTTTTCCGCACGTTGAAGCAGTCGCAAATGATGCAGCAGCAGCGTAACCAGGGACAGATGAAGCAGCAGCCCAGACCAGGAGGAAATGCATCGCCCATCCCAAATATGGGGATGCGCAATATGAACCAGGCCCCAAGTCCAGACAAGAAGAACGGCCGTTGAAAATTGAGACAGACGTCATGTAGTATAATAAAGATAACGAACGAACGAATGTAATAGAAGAAAGAACGAACGTACAGAACGAACGAAGGAAACTAGAAAGTAGACTTTGTTCAGTACCATAGGGTCTCATTAATCTAAACTAAACACCATATAAAACTTAGTCAACACTATCTACTTTTACACAAACAAATTCGCTTCGCTCATTTGTTCTGTTATTCTCCTTAAACATAACATTACAGCGCCCTGCACTCTAATAAATATAAATAAAAACATAATTAACATTGCAAAGCGACACCAGTGCCTGCATCCTCACTGCTTCCTGTCTCCTCACTGCCTCCTCTGTCTCTCCTCCTCCTTCATGCCGTACGCAGCAAGACCCGCTATAGCTACGCCGGCATACAAGACGAACTTGCTAAACTCCTTGAGGGCCGTCTTCAAGATCGACGACTCCGACTTTTGTTTCTTGGCTGGCTGTGGTTCGGGTTCGTCGTCGTCATCCAACCTTCTCTTACGTGACCCACAGCTTGGTATAGCAACTTGGCAAACCTGCTCGCATGGGGTATAATCTGGGTCACATTCTTCGGGCTGGCCTTCGTTGTAAACATCAATCAAGTAGCAACCACCCTCCAATTCAGAGCCTTCGTAGTTGTCGGACTCTGACTCTTCATCGTATTCGTCGTGTTCTTCCTGGTATCCCTCCGGTAATCCCTTCATTTTGCAGCAGCTGCAGTGGTATGGGTCCCAGATATCGAGCAATCTCTGAGCCTCTTGGGAAATCAAGGATCCGGAACTAGAGGAAGAGCTGCTGGAACTGCTGGAACTGCTAGAACTGCTGGAGCTGCTGGAAGAGGTGCTCTCAGATAAACTCGAAGCTGAAGAAACATCAGATGACAAGGAGTTGTCGGAATCCGACTCATTTTGAACCTCCTCCTTGTCGTGCTCTTCTTCTGAGAATTGGCCTTCAGATAACTTTACTAATACATCTTCTATAGCACCAATGACTTCCGAGTCACAGCTCTCGTTTCCGCTCTCGTTGCTCTCTCCACATTTAGACTCGTTATCGGTTTCTTCAGAGCCAGGAGTGGGTGCACCATAAGCCTCATTATCACTGGACAAGTAGAGTTCGTCATTGGACAGAAGCATATCCACCCCACACACAGCACACTCCTCTTTATCGGAATAATCTTCATCCACATCTCCGTCATCCAAGTCATCCAAGTTGAAACCACATCCTACTTCCACCGATGCCTGTGTGTCTTCTTTCTCTACCTCTTCGACCTCAACCTCGACCTCCTCTTCGACCTCGACCTCTTTATTGTCGTCCACATTCTCCCCCTCAGCTCTTTTTATAACCACCTCCTCAGTCTTTCCAATCACCGGAAGTCCACTGCTCACATTCAAGTTCTTCAATCTCTCAGCCATCAAGGCGTGGCATCCCCTCATTGTGCCCTGCTTCTTGGGTGTGCCATTGTCGGAAAGTATAGGGAAGGCCGAGTCCACCTTGAGGATGGCAGTGGTATCATTTGGAGCACCACCCACAATGATGGACGACACGTTCGGAGTTTCATCCATTGTTGTTGAAAGATCACTGAGTGTGGTTGCGTCTGGAGATGCTGTCTTGTCTTCCACCGAGACGTCCGGGGTCCCGAGCTTCTCTGATCTACCATCAACACTTTCGTAATCATCATCAACAACAACCTGAAGTGGGTTAAACTTGATTGTGTTGTCGACGATATCAATCTTGAACTGAAGTCCAAGACTCGGTGACTTGAACTTGGATAATGGGATGGTCAGTTCATCACCCGCAGACTCCTTTACTGACCGGATACTCCCGGAGGGTTTAGTGAGAATGAACCCCAAGTGATCGCCGTCACTCAAATCAACCCAGTTGTCGCTCCTTGGAACAATGAACTCCTCGTTCACAACGGTTCCGAATGTTGACAGCTCGTCCCTGATCTGAAACTTGCCCTCATTAAACCTCACTGCTGCATGCATTTTAGACAAGTGTGTGTTCTTAAAGTTCAAGTTTGTGAGTGAAGGAGCCCTCCAGGAATCCTTGGGAGATGCCCTCTGTACGTAAATCTCTTCACCTTCATTAAAAGTGAGCTCTCTTTGGTTGCCCACACTTGATTTTGCCATCTCAAATTAACTTCTGATTTATTGATTTGTTTGATTTGTTTGATCTGGTTGATCTAATTTGTATGATTTGCCTGTTCTTGTTCAGTTTGCCTATCTGTTCTGTTCCGTTCCGTTCCCTTCAGTTGCCTATCTGTAATCTTTATATTTCTATTCTCAAATTCGTCTACAAAATTACCCCTGTTTTTATCCCTTTATATAGATCTTATCAATCACCCCTGATTCCTTGCCACCTCCCGTTACGTAAGCCAAAAATAGGTTACGGTGACCACGCTACAACACCACAGTTTTGTGGTGGTTGCCGAGACAGGACCACGAGCATGGACCAGATAGTAGCAGGTCTCTGCTGGAAGGTCAGTCATTCATCAAAAATGTTCCAAATGGGGTGAAAACAGGACAGAAGTGCGTTCAATTGTTGGGATCAATAGGTTCGTAGATACAACGAGATAGACTCTTTCGATAGAATGCTCTTTCGATAGAACGCGATAGAACGCTCTTTAAAGTACATATAGAAGCAGAAAGAGGAAGAGTGGGAAGAATGAGAATAATTTTGGTGCACTCAATCACTTCAAAGTACATAGACTTCCCAATTTGGCCAGTTTTATTATCTACAGAGTACTTCGATAGTTACCCTCAATTGACATTTTACATGATCACTCCTCAATTGCCTCATAAGCCACTTATGCTTAACTGATACTGAATAAGTATCACTGATCACTGAAGTGAATACTACTGAATACTACTGAATAAGTGAATACTACTGAATACTAGTAAATACTAGTGAATGCTATAGTGAATACTCAATAAATTCAAGTGAATACTAAAATGAATACTTAATAGATGAAGTGATTAATAAAGTGAATATTTGGTAGATGCTATAATTAAAGTGAATACTTATGAATTCAGTGGGCACTCACACACTCGCTTCGCTCGTGTGTTCGTTTGCGTTACGTAATCTGAATTTTCGACTATCTTCCAATCAAAACCACAGACTATGGCGATGGTCTACTACGGCCCGCGGCCATTACAACCTCTCAACGACAAGATGCGACATGGATTCGACCAGGAGTACAACTCGGAAAATTTCCTCTCGCTGTTGGCCAACACCTTCTACATATACTTTGATGACAAGCGACACTACACCAACGGCAACCCCATCCCTGATGAAAAGAAGCAATCGCCCAAATACTATCCCAACTACCAGCCCATCACCGACTGGAAGGTGATGCGCGAGCGTCAAAAGACCATCTCCGCTGTATTGGTGCTCTGTCTCAACCTCGGCGTGGACCCTCCAGACATCATGAAGACATTCCCAGCTGCCAAACTCGAGGCCTGGTGTGACCCCACTAACTTTTCAGACACCAAAAAGGCCATTGAGCTGATTGGAAAGAACCTCCAGTCCCAGTACGAAACGCTCTCGTTACGTACGAGGTACAAGCAATCGCTCGACCCATGTGTCGAGGATGTAAAAAGATTCTGTAACACTCTCAGACGTAACGCCAAAGACGAAAGAATCTTGTTCCACTACAATGGGCACGGTGTCCCCCAACCCACATCTTCTGGTGAAATTTGGGTGTTTAATCGGGGGTATACCCAGTATATTCCTATTTCGCTATATGATCTCCAAACATGGCTAGGGGCCCCAGTAATCTTTGTTTACGACTGCAATAGCGCAGGGAATATCGTGCACAACTTCAAAAAGTTTGTCCAGAAGAGAATGGATGACGATAACGAAGGTAACCACGACACAAGCGCACCGTCACCCACCTCGGCATACCTCGACTGTATCCAACTTGCAGCTTGTAAGTCCAAGGAACTTCTTCCCATGAGCCCAGACCTCCCTGCCGATCTATTCACGTGCTGTTTGACGTGCCCTATCGATATCAGTGCAAAGTGGTTCATCATGCAGAGTCCTCTCAAAAAGAGCTACTATTCTTTACTCCCACGCAATTCACAGGGTAACGTCATCATCCCGGGTAAACTCACCGACCGTAGAACCCCGTTGGGTGAGTTGAACTGGATATTCACCGCCATCACAGACACAATTGCATGGACGTCGCTCTCGAGGCCAATCTTTAAACGCTTGTTTAGACAGGACTTGATGGTAGCGGCCTTGTTCCGTAACTTTTTGTTGGCCAAGAGAATCATGCCGCATCTCAACTGTAATCCAATCAGTGACCCACCGTTGCCAGATCTCGTGAGATTCCATCCCATGTGGGACTCGTGGGACTTGGCCATCGACCAGGTGTTGGCACAACTCATCAAAAATAAGTCCTTGTCGATTCCACCCACCGTGAAATCCGCCCCCAAGTATGGGGTCAATGGCGCGGCCAACGGAACGAGTGAAACTCCACAGTCCAACCAGTCCGCCCAAATGGCTGCAAACTTTGCAAACTATCAGCATTCCACATTCTTTGAACAACAGCTCACTGCATTTGAAATATGGCTCAAGCACGCAGGCCCGTCTACGAAAGAGCTCCCCGAGCAGCTTCCGATTGTTCTCCAGGTGTTGCTCTCACAGGTGCACCGTCTCAGGGCATTGATATTGCTCTCCAAATTCTTGGACCTAGGTCCCTGGGCAGTTTACCTTTCCTTGTCGATCGGTATATTCCCCTACGTGCTCAAGCTTCTCCAGTCTCCTGCCCAGGAATTGAAGCCCGTGCTCATATTCATCTGGGCACGTATCATGGCCATCGACTACAAGAGCACCCAGCAGGAACTTTGTAAGGATAAGGGATACAACTACTTTTACCTCCTTCTCAACTCGAGCCAGTCGCATCCTATCGGAGCACCGGGTGCTCCAGGAAGCCTTGCCAGTAGTGGGTCCAGTGGGAACATTTTGATTAACGATGACCACAAGGCAATGAGTGCCTTCATATTGACCTTGTTCATCAAGGACTTCAAAAACGGACAGCGTTTGTGCTTTTCCATCGAAATTGTGAGCAACTGTCTAACATTCATACAAACCACTGAGAACCCGCTTCTTAGACAGTGGTGCGCACTCTTGTTGTCGCAGATATGGAACAAGTATCCCGACGGTAAGTGGATTTGTTTCAAGGAAGGATACCTCGAAAAGATGCTCACCCTACTCAATGACCCTATTCCAGAGGTGAGGACGTCGTTGATTTTGGCACTCACCACCTTTATCATGGACGAGGGTGATTCCAGAGGGCCGTCACCAACGTCCAACGGGGTTGAAATGAAGAGATCCGAGCTCAAACAGATGGATTTGAAGCTTGCAAACTCGATATTGGGCTTGTTGGGAGACGGGTCATCGATGGTGCGGAAAGAAATTATATTCTTTATTGACCGCTTCATATCAATGTACCCCAAGTTCTTTTTGGTGGTGGCATTCAACCAGCTCGAGGAGGAGATTGTGTTGATTGACAATGCCAACGCATTGAATGACTTTAGGAAGAGGTCGCCGGCATACGGATCTATTTTCAGCTCGATATGGAAGGCATTGTTGATTCTTTCGGAGGACCCGTACTTGGAGGTGAAGCAATTGGCAGAAATCCTCATTGACTCTGTGATGGTGAAACTCAACGAGAGTAGTTTGGGTGAGGTGGTGCGTGAGATGCAAGAGTATTTGTTGAGCAAATCCTCCATCAATATCATTGAAAGCTTCAAGCCCAACAAGCCAACCATCTTGAACAGACAATTAGTTAACGGGAACAAGAGACAAGTGTCTAGTGGTTCAATGTTGAACCGCAAGAATGAAAATGGGTATGGACTCGGTGTGAGATCAGCTTCCGCCACCAACTTGAATCTGCATTTGGATGATTCCGATAGTGAGTCGATCTCGTCCAAGTTGAAGAACTTGACCATCTCCAAGATTTTCAAGTCGTTCCAAATCAACGAGGATAATGAGTTGAAGAACTTTACCAGAATGTTAAACTTGGGACCAGTGCAAACCAGTTACGGGAATGAGTACAAGCCCAAGACCCCGTACTTCAAGCCCCGGGACTTGACAAAGCAGCCTGTGCTCCCTCCAGACTCTGGGTTTTTTGAGTACAGCTGCGAATACTTCCAGGAGCCTCAAATGTCGAAAAACGAAATCGATGAGCCGGGCTCCAAAGAGTATATTAAGCGGTTGTGGAGGAGGAACAGAAACGAGGCCATCATCCAGGAAACCCAGCCGCAAAAGGACTTGGCGCTTCGTGGAGACTGGAACAAGTCTGTAGTGACTCTCAACAACAAGTCGCAGCCAAAACTCATCAAGTTTACGCAATTTGAAAAGATCTTGGTTGCAAGTGACGAGAAGGATAATGTCACAGTATGGAACTGGGAAGACCAGGAAATCGTCAAGAAGTTTTCTGCAGGCAATCCTTTTGGTACTAAGATCACGGATATCAAGTTTTTGAACGAGGATGACTCGCCGTTGTTGCTCACGGGATCATCAGACGGTGTGGTGAAAATCTTTAAGAACTTTAACAACTACGAGTCAAGAGGCGAACAAGAACTGACGTACGAGTACGGAGGGGGTGAGGACTGGGACGAAGAAGAGGATGAACGAGTCGAACTAGTTGTGGCCTGGAGAGCATTGACGGACTTGTTGCTCACTTCCAAGAGTTCTGGTTTGATATCGGAATGGCAGCAGTCAAGAGGGTCGCTTTTGGTGAGTGGAGATGTCAAGATTATCAGAGTGTGGGATGCTCCACGTGAATTGTGTCTTGTGGACATTCCAGCCAGATCCACCTCGCTGATCACGACCTTGACCTCGGATCAGGTTGCTGGTAACATCTTTGTGGGTGGCTTCGACGACGGAAGTTTAAGGGTTTATGACAGAAGACTCGACTCGCGTGAGTCGATGGTGATGACATGGGCACCCAAGACCAAGGGTACTGGCATGCACAGTGCGTGTTCGATTAGACTGGTGCATATGCAAAGAGGTGGGTTCAGAGAGTTGGTTAGTGGGTCTGCTGATGGGTACGTGAACTTGTGGGACATTAGATTGAAGGAGCCTGTTTCCACATTTGTGACTGCCGAAAAATCCATGAGGTGTGCGGATGTTCATGAACATGCGCCCATAATTTCCACGGGGTCGAAAACAGCACATATATGGACAACTTCGGGAGACATGTTGACCAGCTTGAAGAACCCGCACGACAACTATTTGAGCAATAGAACCTCGAACTACTTGTCGTCGATAGCATTCCATCCACACAGGATGATTCTTGCGACAAACTACAACCAGGATGGCTACATCAACATTTACAAGTGCAATGATACAGTGATGGAGTATTAGACGATATGAGAAGAAGGTGTTAAGATATTGAAGATATTGGTGAGGTGATGAGATATTGATGAGATTGAAGATATTGAAGATGTTCATAGATATTCATGAGATATTAGATATTCGTGAACATTCATAGCCAATCATGGATATTCATGATATATCTGCACTCTTCTGAATATATCAGGTAATAAAATGGAGGTCGCGTTCTTAATGTAGAGTATCAATAATCTGAATCGTAATCGAACAATGTCGAATAGACTTCCAAAAAGAGCATACAAAAAAACCTTAACGCTCGAGTAAAAATTGCAGCGTGCTCCTGAAGGCCTCAAACAGTTCAATATGGGCTTTTGTTTGTCATATTTGTATTGTACAATGTGGATGGTGTGCAATGAGGTTGCTCGCTTGTGGAGTCCGAATCGGAAGAAACTTACATAATCGCAATCTGAAAAAGAAAGATCAGGTAGTTACAACGACTATGTCATCAGAAGCCACCAAAGTCCACCAGAACGAGCTTTTGAGCTCGTCTGTGCTATCGCAGCGAACCCACAAACCTCCCCGAGCAGAAGAACGGGGTATTACCTTTGGCCAGCGTATGGTGAGCGCATGTTCAGGTTCATTGCTCACATCACTTTTAGTCACACCCTTCGATGTCATAAGAATCCGCATTCAACAGCAGCAATTACTCCAGCATAACAATTGCTGTCAAGGCGCCAACCAGCCCGAGGTGAGCCACTTGGTGAAAGAGTACGCTGCCAAATCTTTCGCTGCTGTGAAGCAAGTGGCAAACACTTCGCCTGAAATCTTTTGGCAGCACAGCACGTTTTGCGAGTCCGCCAAGGACTGCAGCAAGATCACGTCCACGGCTCAAGGGTTTGCTGTGATCACTAGAAACGAGGGCATTCAGACACTTTGGAGGGGACTTTCGCTCACGTTGATAATGGCGGTTCCTTCCAACATAATATACTTTACTGGTTACGAGTACATCCGAGACCATTCACCATTTTCCAACCACCCTTTGAACCCGCTTCTCTGTGGAAGTTTGGCGCGGGTGATGGCGGCCGGGTTTGTATCTCCGATCGAGTTGATAAAAACGCGGTTGCAGTCGATACCGTCTGCAAAGAGGGACGGGCTTGAGCGCAGCAACATTTTGATGAATTTGCTCAAGGACCTGTGGAAAACAGTGCGGCTGCAGGGAGTGGGTGTATTGTTCACGGGTTTGCAGCTCACATTGTGGCGAGACGTGCCGTTTTCCGGTATATACTGGTTATCATATGAATATTTCAAGAGAAAGACCACGGAAATCGCCTCCAACTCCACCTCCACCCTCATGAATGACGAGCTCAAGGTGCTCGGAACGAGTTTTGTTTCCGGGTCCATTTCTGGGTTTTTGGCAGCCTTGATGACCAACCCATTCGATGTGGGAAAGACAAGAATGCAAATCACCACACACCAGGACCAGGTGAAATCTGTCGCTACAAAGGAGCCATCAATGTTCAGGTTTATGGTGGATATCTACCGAAATGAGGGCATGGGTGCGTTGTACGCAGGGTTTGGGCCAAGAGCTATGAAGATTGTCCCTTCGTGTGCAATCATGATATCCACTTATGAGATCAGCAAAAAGCTATTTAACAAGGAAAATGAAAAGATGGATTAGGGCAGAGGAAGAAGAAAACTGATGGTTTTCGGGATAGGTAATAGAACCAACTAGATAGTGCATAAAGAAAGGTGCTGGAGCATGCACACTTTCCAATAGCTGGTGCAACCCCAGGGTTGTTTCTGTCTACTGTATATAATAGAAAAGTCTACAAGACAATACTAGAGGCACTCTGTGTCATAATCATAAATTGTAGCCTACTTGAAATAACATTTTGTAGCCCACTGGAAATAACATTTTAGTTGCGAAAAAAAGACCAACTTTTGAAGAATTTCTTCATTTTTCCGCTAAAACCCCCAGAGCTCGGCATTTGAGTAATCAATCTTTTCCGACGGGCGTCTGTAACCCTGTTCACCCATTCTGGGTTGGGGTTCATCCAGTGCTGATTGATGGTGTTCTGGTGTAGCCACTTTACGCACATGAAGTTTGCATGTAGCAATCAAATTTCCCTGTGGATTGTATTGGCAATATTGGCATTGGTTCGAAGTATTCCCTACGCTTTGAAGAACACGTTTCTGCGGCTGCTGAACATCCCTTGTACCTGTCACGAGAATCTCATTTTCCTTTTGTAATCCTGAGCTCTTATCCTTACCCAGCTCAATTTCCCATTCTTCGGCGGCATATATAGGGACCATATCGGCTGCTAATTGAAATAATTGACCCGACACACTTTGCAACTCACAGATATAATCGAGCATGGAAATTCGCAAGTCCGAAGTGATGGCGCGCATTCGCTGTTGACGTAAAACATTCAACTTCAGGGACAACACCTCGATCCGTTCCCTTACCGAAGTTGTATTGGAAGAATTTTTACCGTAACTTTGCTCTGTGCTCTTCAAGACCTTGGTCATGGTCCTCTTTTCCTTTTGCACTTGTTGGTACACCTTTTCCCTCTCGGCAACTTCAAGAAGACTAACCTTGATGTTTTGCATTTTATCAATGAGATTTTGGTGGAGCCTGTGCTCGTGGGCCTGTAAATCACCAAAGTCCACCACAAGCTCCCTTCCGGGACCTTCAACGTCCACAGACCAGTCCCTGAGGTTATTGACAAGGTCCAACTTCAGTTGTAGGTGTTTGGATTGCTTCGCAACAATAGTTTTCACCAGCTTGGATATCTTATCCGCCAGACCTATTTGTACACTGTACTCGCTGTTTTGGTCAGTGGGAGAACCCGATTCTTGTCTGTATCCAATCTTGGATAGAAAATGGGCGAATCCCGTGGACGGGCGTGATCTGGACCTGTAGAAGTCCGCCATTTGAACCATACTGGTCTTGGCAGTCTGGAACTTGGGTATTTCCATCCCTGCTATTAATGGATGGTGTCTGTGCTTTTATGAAATTCGCGCTACGGCTGCAAATTTACGGTTGCACAGAGTCCAAAAAAGGAAGGTCACAAAAGGAGATAGATTTTCAATGGGTGAGTTTTTGGGTGAGTTTCTCAACAGGTGAATAGAATATGGTCAGAAGCAAGCTTTTACCAAAGGCAGAGCTTTCAGACTAAATACCATGATACTTCATTATCCTATGAATATTCAATGATCCTATTAGGACACTCCAAATATTATGAACTTCTGATGGAATCTCAGCATTGCTGATTTATTAGTCTACACACAATGATCCTATTCAATGACTTTGCTACTTCTAGTTCAATTCACTTCACCTGAAGAATATCTTTCAACTTCCCCTCTTCATTCACTTTTAATTTCTTCATTTCGCAGATTTGCTTCGCAGATTTGCTTCGCAGATTCACTTCACTCATCTGCTCGCTCATCTGCTCGCTCATCTGCTACTTCGACGAAACATCCTCATCAACATTCAATCCCGTCACCTCAGCAATCGACTTTTTCAACGAATTTGCTCTGGACTCCAAGTACATCTTGCTCTTAACCGTATCCTCCTGGATAGTCTTTGCCCACACTGCTGCTGTGTCTGCGGCCAACTTCTGGTTCTCTGCTATGTGTGGCAACTTCTTCTCCTCCATTCTCCAGATGAATTGGGTTGTGTTGGTAAAGGTCTGGGGCAAAAAGTATTTGAATGCAGCAGCACCAAACACCACCGGGAACACGGCCTTGCTGATAATTCCTCTTGGACGGGCAAAGATGTTACCTGCTAAAACACCCACTGCGATGTAAAGGGCGTTTGGGAACAAGTCCTCTCTCTTGTAATGCAAGTCGCTCACTGTGTTGGTCACCTGTCTTTCCGTGGTGTAGTACTTGGTGTAACCTTTATTCACGAGTTCTTGACCCTTTCTGATGGTGCTTTGCAAAGCTTCCCTAGCGCTCTTGAAAAGACCTTCGGTTTGCTCAGTCGAACGCACAGAAATGCCGTTCACCATCTTGTTTGGCCCCAAAGCCTCGATCTGGGTGCCTGATGCTGGCGAAGTGGTGCCCGGGACCGGAACCACGTCTTCTTCGTTCACGTAAAAGTCGCGCTTGGTGTCATTGTGCACAACGGAGCCGTTCATCGAGAAAAAACCGACAGCAAGGGGCGCACCCAATCCAATCGCACGCTTGATAACCATGGTACGTTGAGCTTTTTGAATACTTTTTATTCGCAGAAACCCAATGTCGTATTGGTGAATGTCGCGATAATCCCACGACATAAGAGGTTGCATTCTTTTTTTGCCGTTAGTGAAGAGCATCGCACCATGTTGAGTCGAAGGGTAAATGCCTATTGTACGGCTTTCAAGCTGCGGAATGTTGCGAGGCTTGCTGCCACCAAAAAAATGGTTGTGAGTCAAATTCGGCTCCTGTCCACCATCGATATGTCCAACTATGACTTTGTTAAGCAGGACCGGAACCAAACCTTTGGGCAAACCGTTGATCCCAACCACAATTACTTAGGCTCGATGTCCCAGTTTCGTAATGCGGATGGTTCGTTCATCAAGGGGAATAATGCTGAGGAGGCAAGGTTGGATGACTTGACCTTGCAAGGAAGAGTTGATAAGGGTATTACCAAGCTCCCACAGGCCATTGCAAATGTGATCCAGGACAATATTCTCATCCAGAATATTCCCGAGAAGTTGCGTGAAAGAGTCGCCAACGTTTACCAGAGCTTGTCGAAGGATCAGATCGTCAAGGCGCCGGAAACATCGCTCGACTGCGATGCGCACATTGCGGGTCTTTTTCTACAAAACTATTCCCACGCACGTCAAGTGCTCCTAGAGCTCCAGAAACGCGTGGGACCTGAAAAGTTCAACCCTGAAAGGGTGTTGGACGTGGGGTATGGGCCTGCCACAGGAATGGTGGCTCTTAATGAGATTATGGGGGACGAATGGGTACCAAAAGATAAAGATGCTTATGTGATTGGAAGAAAGAATACCCAGATGAAGAAGAGAGCAAAGATTATTTTGTCAAGGCAGTTGAATGAGAATTTTGGAGGCGAAGTGTTGAGTGAGAAGAATGAGGGGAATGAGAAGTTGAGTGAGGATGACTTGAATGAGGACAAGTTGGGTGAAGAGAACTCACACGAAGAAATTCAAAAGTCACAAGTGAAAGAGTCTACCGAAGAAAAATACTTGGGTCCTATTGACGCTAGTAGGATCAACATTAGAACCAGATTACGAGATAGTTTACCCGTTACCAAGCAATACGACTTGATAATTGTCAACCAATGTCTTCTTTCGAGGGAACACATTTTCAAAAAAGATATAGATACCAACATCCACCTTCTTCTCAGGTTGTTGGCCCCCAACGGGCACCTTGTTTTAATTGAAAGAGGCAACTCTGTTGGGTTTGAGACTGTTGCCAGAGCAAGACAAATCATGATCCGTCCCGAGTCGTTCGAGTCTGAGATCGGCAAAATCCCCAGACCGTACATCAAAGGATCCTCGCGCAAACCTCAGAAACTCAAGAAGGAAGACCAGATGATCAGCGAGGAGGACCGCCAGTTTGAAGAGAGTCTTTTGGCAAAGTACCAAGAGGAGTTAGACGGTGAAATTTCTGCCTTTGAAGAGGAGATCAACAAGAAATATGGTGCTCCATCCGAAGAGGATTTGAAATTCGAGGTAGAGGATGGAGATGAGTACGAGGTATTACCCGTTGACCACATTGAGCCACTCAGTAGTGAAAGTGTCGACTACCACATCAAGATCTTGGCACCGTGTTCACACCACCGCAAATGTCCATTGCAATTGGGCGACCCCAAATACTACAAGATTCCTTCGCACAACCACAGGCTCAACTTTTGCTCCTTCAATAAGGTTGTGGAGCGTCCTGGGTACACCATGGAATTGAAGAAGGGGAAAAGATTGGCGACCGAATGGAACAAGAGTGCAGAAGACGGGTTTGGGTTGGATACCCTCAGTCGTAATGCATTGAAGAAGTTGGAAGGTGGGGGACGTCCGGGGGGAAGAAACTCCGAGAATGGGTCGTTTTCGTACCTTATTGCGGAGAGGAGTGCCAATGATGAGGGCACCATCAAGAAAATTGAGGATGCACGGGCATATACCAACTTTGATGCGTTTATGGATCCCAAGGACCCCAACAACTGGGGGCGGATTTTGGAGCAGCCCAGCCGCGTGAAAAATAACGTCAAGTTGAATGTTTGTGCACCAAGTGGGAACATTGAGGTCTGGCAGGTGCCCAAGAGCGTGGGAAAGCAGGCGTACCACGATGCGAGAAAGGTGGAGATGGGTGATTTGTGGGCACTTGGGAAAAAGGGGATTAACGTGAAGAAACCCGTGTCCGACAAGGTTATCCAGAAGCTCGAAACACTCAGCAAGACACAAAAAAAGACTTTCTTAAAGGAGCAGAGAAAGAAACAATGGAAAAAGGTTGTGAGTGTGACGGAGGACACGTTCAATGACGATGTATACACTCTTGCAGACTCCATCGCATCGGAAGTGGAGAGACTGAAAAAGTATAAGGAGGGGGGGAAGTTTGAAAGGAAAATGTAAGCGGAAAATTGAAGAGCGAGTCGGAAGACAAGGAAGCACAAACATAAGACAATTAGACAGATTGCAGCAATTTTCTCAGCTTACAAGAGCTTTTCAGTTCACAATCTGTTTATCCCGGTTTCATCCAGTCATCTAGTCAAAGTCATCTAGTCAAAGTCATCTAGTCTAGTCATCTAGTCTAGTCATCTAGTCTAGTCATCAAGTCATCTAGTCACCTAGTCTAGTCATCTAGTCTAGCCATCTAGCAATCTAGTACCTATCCATCTAGTCTCAGTCTCAAGTCTACTCAGTCTAGTCTCAGTGTCTCATTTTCTGTCTCATCAAAATACCGCATGTTTAGTGTTAGGTTTTCCTCAGCTCATAAAAGAAACAAATAAGGAAATAAGTTGATGTTGGACAAAAGATCCAGGGCGGAAGGGCCATTGGGAATGTGCCAGAATATTATGGAACAAGGGTCACAAAGACGCAATGTGAGGCTAAATGCCATCGTCACTCCCCAGTTCCAATGCGTTCGTCTGTCAATGTTATTGATTATAATTGATGAATACGACATTGACTCTTGGATCTATTCTTGGAGATGTTCTTGGATCTATTCATCTATTCTCCAATATTCATCTCTTGATTGGATCTCTTCTTGATCTGAATCGGCTCACCCCTACAAATTCATCTTGTATATAGTATAGAAAAGTACATAGCATCAGTTCATCAATTCAAATTTTAATTTTTTTCAGCACTTTGAAGTATTCTATTTCAAGCGTGTATACAAGACATCATCGTATATGATTCGGCAATCAGCTACCCCACTCAAGTCATTGTTTCAATGTTCAGAATCTCAATTACAAAATAAAAAATGAAAGGGGGATGTTCCAGACAGTCCGAAGCCGCCCTCCTTCTACTCCTTCACCATTCTTGGTTTACTTTATCCTTTATTTTTCATCATTGATCCTTCTTACTTCGTAGTTCTTATTCTAACCTTCCTTTTTCTAACCTTCCTTTTTCTAACCCTTTTTCTTAAATCTTCTCTCTAAATCTTCTCCCTTTTCTTGAATCTTCTCCCTTTTTCTAAATGTTCTCCCTTGAATGTTCTCCCTTTACTTTTCCTCTCCTCATCTTCTGTTCTATTCTCTCCTTATCTCCTCCCTTCCCCCTTCCTCCGTATTCTCCAATTGTTGCCAATTTTCTTCGTCAACAATTGGTCTGCTCCATATTTTTCCCCCATATTTTCCCTCCATATTTTCTCAATAGCCCTTGGTACTTGGTATCCTCCTACTCTTTCCTTTACTACTGCTCCTAATCTTTCCTAATGCTTCCACATTCTACCCACTCCTTCCTCTCCTAATCTTTCCACTCTCCTACGACATTTCGATTTATAATATATTATCCTATGTAGTGCCCATCTATAATACACGCTAACGTCATACGAGCGTTAATCTCGCTTACTTTCTTCTGAAAGAGCAGCCCTCAGACAACTTGGCCTTACCACCGGTTGGGGTGCACAATACAGTTGCGCAGTTGTCGCAGGTGACAGCGGTCTGAGCGTGCGAGAACACTGTGGTGATGTTGAGGCATCCCTGGCACTTCACGTCCATGAAGTACGATCTTGGGGCCTGAACCAACATCTTCTTCTTATTCTTCTCAGCCTCGGTGGCTGGGTTTGGGTGCAACAAGTCCTGAACTAAAACCATCTTGAAATCTAAAGTACTAAGTGAGTGTTCTGAAAAGTTTTATATGAAAAGTTTTATATGAAAATTTTTGCCTCCGAAAAGAAAAAGTAGAGAATATCGTGGAACACAAATAAGGAAAAAGAAATGTCGTGAGATGAGAAGTATCGTGAGACATGGAACAAGGTAGAAAAGAGACATTGGAGACATTAGACATTATGGAGAAAGAGACATTATGAGATATTGTGCGACATTATTGTAGAAAAGAGACATTATAGAGACATTAAAGAGACATTGAAACCAAGGCGAAAAGGAGACATTGAGACATTGAAAATAAAGAGACTCACGACATTTCAGTGACACAATTGGCGAAATTGGGGGCCACAAAAGAGGAGACACAAATATGGGGGGAAGAAAAAAGGGAAATCAGGAGTGTATGAAGGCCATCGACTTTTAATTTTTTGGCATCAGTGTTCGTTACCAGCACTTTGTTTTAACTTTATGGGGATGCGATGTGCAACCTGCGCCCAAACTGGAAAAATCGTTTCGAGCACGTGTCGTTTGATCTGATTCAAAAGTGGCTCCAGAAGCTGTAGCTGCGCTCGTAGTTTGATGTGCTCAAAATAGATGTAACGGCCCCTTGCCCAAACGGACCACAATGCAAACACTTCACATGGACACTTGGCAGAGATAAGATGCTGCACGTATATTGTTCCCTGATAATAAGTGTTGTATTTTGTGTCTAATGTGGAAATGGCTTTGGTTTTTGATCTCGTGAATATGCAAAATGGGCCTTTGATTTTTGTGTCCCCTCCATGGCTGTATCAAAATAAAAGGACCGCTAAAATTAAGACTCTTGTTTTTTAATTGATCTTCTTGTGGACCGTCGATGGAAGTAGATCATTATCTCCCCATGTTGGCGCAAGTATCTGGTTACAACATGATGAGGGCCGACTCAGACGCCCCAAAGTACCGAAGGGCTGAGATCAATCACAAAAAAGACCGCTACAGATCAATGGAGTCTGACGAACGCGTACTCCGTAAGGACTGGAGGGAAAGAAGCCGCTTTCACTTGCCCCAGAAACCTGTTGAAAGGCGCTTCAAGAAAGATCACAGCAGATCGGAGAGCGCAACAAGTATAGACTTGGCTGCAATCAATGAAGAGCTAGCAGAGGTTCTACAAGACAAGCAGTCACACTACGAAAGGGAGGAGGTGAAGGATGAGTTAAAAGAGGTCAAAAGTAATCTTGATGATCCTGAGAAGGTTTCAAGTTTGAACTCAAGTTTGAACTCAAACAGTTCAAACTTGAGTACTGCAGATGATCCAAAGGTTTCAAGTTCAAGCAATTCAAATTTGAGTCCGAACACTTCAAATTTGAGTCCTTCGAGTACTTCTAACACAAGTAGTACCTTTGAAGAGTTTGGGGTATTCAAGGTCTTGACTTATATTGTGATAATGGCCCCCTCACTTATTTCAGTGGTTGTCCCATCCCTGTACATGGGACAAAAAAGTGAAGTGAGTATGCCTATAGATGTGATGAGTCTGTTGGCGAATGGATTCACTGTTGTTCTAGTGAGCTTCATCATAAGGACTGTCGTGGAGTGGCCCTGGGAACAGCGACTGCAAATCGTGGCCGCCAAGAAGAGGGTAGCAAATTCACAGGATTCAGAGTTACTCGAAAAACTTTCTACTAGGGAATACTATTCGTTGTTCTTGTGTCTTGGATCATCGATCTTGGGGTCTGCGATGATGTACTTTGCAAAGAGGATTTTGGGAACGGGAATCGATGACTACCGCAAGGCAATGTTGTTTAGTAACACAAACATTGTGTTGTTCCAATGCTGGTTGATATTTCGTCTTATACGGGCTACTAAAGATCAGGAAAGTTTCGGAAGTTTATTAGCGTTGGATGAGAAGACGTCTATTCAGTCTCCGGGTCAGGCGGTAAGTGGTACAGGTAACTCATCTTCACCTGCTACTGCTTCACCTGATTCTTCTGGCTCGCCCGCCTCTTCCTCTCCCACCTCTCCCACCTCTCCCGTCTCGCCCACCTTTGAAAGCCAACTTGAAGGCAAGTTAGTTTCTAGTATTGACAAGATATGCGCCTACCTCGAAAAGGTATCTGCTGAAAACAGGCATATGGTGAAGAAATTGGCTGGAGCACACAAGCGTGATATCTCTTCGCTCACAACAGAATTACACAATATCGAAAGTACGGTCTTGAACCTCAAGGCCAAGACTTCTCCTCAGTACCCACGTTCGCCAACGCTGCCAAATACTCCGGTTGCGAACATACCTGAAATGCCACAGAAGAAGGATTTCGAGTTACCAAGAAAGGCGTTCGTTCCTGAGGTTCCTGAGGTTCCTCAGGCTTCTCAGGCTTCTGAAGCTCCGGTTGGGACAGACAAGTGGGACCAATCCCTTGCGAACTCAATCTACTTGAAGCCTTTCCCTTTTAATTTACGCAGTATGGACGAGAGTATCTTGAGTGTCTTGAACACAATTCCCGAGGTGGACGAGAGTCCACGGAGTCCCAGGCCGCTGCCTGCACAACGTAAAAGCTTCCATCCCATGCAACTCAACACACACTTTGAGGGTGTTTGTACTCCTGACGGCAAACTGATTTCGCCAATGAGTCCAAGTTATACATGGGAGCAAGAAGTTGGGCGCCCCAAGAAGCGTGCACTCAAGCGCCGGATTTTCAACTCGATTCACAGTTTGGCGAAAAAGGTTGTGTGGAAAGTTTTTCCGAGCGTGATTTTGCAGCCATTCAAGCTGTGGGAAAAATTCAAAGCGCGGTTACGCTACAGGCTTTTGAGGATGACCAAGTCAAGGTACTTGGGCTACAAGAACTCGCTCGAGCTTTTGAAGACACGTGCTTTCGAACTAGTTACCGAGCTGTTGTTGGACAAGCTCAAGTATTTGCAGCGCGTGTACGATCGGGTGCTGATATTGATGGTGCCTGTGCGCGCCGCCAAGGAATTCACCGTGCTAGTGACTATTCGCATCCCATACAATACCGCCAGATTTTTCACCTCCTTGATGCTTTTTTTCCCCAAGATCTACTTTAAGGTTTTTGTGTTGTACCCCATCTTGTATGTCAAGGACAAGCTCGACCCCAACCACGACTACTTGAAGATGTTTTACCCGTTGTCGCAAGACTCGAAGGTTCAACAGTTCACAGAGTTGAAGCTGTTCCACTTATCGCCTAGGTCACAGGCCCTCAATGCACAGGTTTTTGCGGAACCGGCATTCGAGAGGTACTACACTTCCAAGGGAAGTTTGAAGACCCGGGCAGCGATATTGCACAAGCTTTCAAAGCACTTTGACATAGATGGAGAGGGGGTCGACCAGCCACACACTCCAGTACAACTATTTGACAAGTCGAGAATATAACAGCGGCTGGTAATACTCCTGGGATTTGCGTTTTCAATTCATTGCTAATTCGGTGTGATGCACACATTTAATGATTAATGGTAAGTAATAGATTTTGGTGGATAAGCGGGAGCAACAAGTCTGCCTGTATTGATAGTTCGAGATGCACGCATCTGGGTAGCTTGTACGTTTATCTAGCTTATGAATAATTGTAAAGAAGAGTTACTGTAAGATAAATGAGCAATTGAGTAAGAACAATGGCATTTCATGGATAGCTAAGGAGATAGCTAGTGGAGACGATAAGAATTTTAAACATGAAAACAAGTCAATTATCTTTTATGTGTTTTCTATAGCATCTAGTATGTCGTATCTTCTCTAATCTTCTCCAATCTTCTATTGTATTCGCACATTTCGCTACGCTCAATGTGCGCTCAATGTGCGAAGCGATCTTTTGTGTAAAAAGAAACGCACTGATTAGAAATGAACCACTATGGCAAATAAACGGCGAGCAAAGCAAGTGCGTGTTCCCTACAAGCGATATGTGTACAAATCCAGCTACACCGAAGCCAATCTGAGCGATGAAGAAAAGGAAGTGGAGGACGACGACCAGCCCGGTGTGGTTGGGGGCTACGACGTCTATGGCAATGCCAAAGGTCATCTCAACAAGAACAACATGAGAGTCACTTCATTCTACGTGTTGACCGACACCAAGCTCCATGAATACAAGAGCAAGATGTGGCCGAGGTCCAAATTCGAAAAGATTGATGTTCTTGACTGCTGCCTCAATGGGAGGAGAGTTGAGGAAGAGCCGTTATCGCCACTGAGCGATGCGATGACCTTTCCCACGGAGATTATAGTGCGAATCATGGATATTCTAAATCTGATGGGCAAGTTGAAGCCCAAATACTTGAGGGTGTGTAAGCTCTTTTACCTGATCTGCCTCCCCATGATATACCACAGGCCACATATCAAGGCCACCAACTTTTTTGCATTTATGGACACCATTTCAAGCAACAAAACCGTCGGGGACAATATTTATCAGCTCGACTTGTCGTACGTGATTCAATCAGGAAAGAATGCGTTTGTAGCCAAGTTATTGAAGAGATCAAGCAAGCACTTGGAGGAGTTCATCTCACCCCAAACCAGTTTTGGATTCGGGCCATTGATGGCCATCAAGAGCTGTCAGCAGCTAAGAAACTTGGACTTGAGATTGGTTTCGGAAACCCTTGACTTGAAGGAGCTTTTCGCATCCATACGAAATTTGAACCAGCTAGAGCACCTTTCGTTCCCAAGGTCATCGATCCAGATCGACAACTTCCACGAAATCGGAAACGTTCAATGGCCGCCGAAATTGTCGTTTTTGAGACTCTCGGGTAGCATTTCGGACGAATTCTTGGTGAGAACCACGCTTCCCCCAACAATCAAAAAGTTGGAGTTTGCACACTGCCCTTTGATTACAGACTTGGGATTTCACCATGTATTGGGGAAACACGGGAGCAACTTGACTCTGGTGAAGGTGCAGTTTCCCATGCCGGGACTCAAGAATAACTCAATGGACTATGTGTTCACGTACTGTCCAAATCTCATCTCGTTGGAGATTTCAGTGGACTATGTCTCCAACACAATTTTCGACGAGGAGAACCTCCCGTACTTGCCGTTTCCAAGACCGTTGAAGTCATTGTACATCAACAGCAGTGGTATGTTGGGGACTTCAACCAAGCTAGAGCCAATTGACTTGGCAATAGCCATGAACGAAGGCAGGCTTCCACTGTTGAAGAACCTTCATGTGACTGCGAAACTTGGCTGGGATCCAAAGTCAGATTATGTGAATTTCATTTTGGAAGAGTTGGACGAGAGAAACGGGGGGTTGTACATAGGGTACTAGTGTTCACTATTTATTATAGATATTAAATTATAGACAAGCTGAGAAGACTGAAGACTGTAAGAAGAACTCCATAAGGAAGATTATAAAAAAGACTGTAAAAGGCTGTAAGAAGGAAGACTATAAGACTATAAGATGGAGGAAAACTATATCAACAAAAAAGCAAATCAATTGCGAAACATATTCAGGTACATTGAATCAGCATCGGTTCATCTGCGAAAAAATGGGCACATTCCGGTGTGATATTTTCTGTGAAATTTCGCAGTCAAACACTTTTTGTCCAGGTGTAACAATTGACAAGGATAATGATTATGAATTCTTATGATTCTTTCAATGATTGTTTAAACTCTCCATGTAGCCGTTCAGTAAGCCAACTAGCTCTAATCTGGTAAATTTCACCGTGAGCTTATCATCATGTGACCTGTTTCGTATCAAAAAAAAACTAAAGGCTACTGCCGTCTAGACATGAGCCTCGACGTGGTCATTCCCAATGATCCTACGCTCCTGGACAAGCTACCTGACGATGCCCAGACGTTCTTGCTGACGCTCAATGGGAGCAGATCGCGACAAATGGTGTTTTTCGACGAGGCCGTGGACATCTACGTAGCGTACCGGAACAGCGACGGCACCGACCGCAGCGACTACCACATGTTCTTGAACGCTTCGATACTACCTACAAACGCCAGCGAGACCGCCGAGGGCGGAGATCTGAACAGCTATAGCATATACGACATAAAACTCTCCAAGAAACACATTCTCTACAAAGATACCGACTGCATTATATGGAAAACCAGCGTTCCCATAACGTACCCGCGCAAAAAGTTCTCGGACCCCAACTTGCATGTGTCTGTGGCCTTTGAGAGTCCAATGAGGCCGCCAACAGACTCGGAGGACTCAACAGATGAGCTGACGGACGAGGTGCTACCTGACTTTTACCCTGCGAATCCAGGCAACTTGTTGGCTGAGTTTAACCAAACGGAGAAAAAGCTCAAGGTGGAACACGAAAAGGTGGAAAAGAATGAGTACAATGGTGAAAAGAGAAGTTTGGATGGTGTGAAGGGAGAGAGTATAAAGAGGGAGGAGGAAGGGGAGGGAGAGAAAGGAGAGGGAGATAAAGGAGAGAAAGAGAAAGGAGAGAAAGTAGAGAAAGTGGGAGACACAGAAAATATAAAAGGACTTAAGGTTCAGAGCAAGCCCGGCTCTGACTCCAACTTTGCTAGTTCCGATAGTCTTCCTAGAAAGTTTCATGGAGACCACCTTGATGTGAGAAGAATCGATGATCAGCTTGATGCTGAGCGTTCAAATATGACACGAGCCATACGGTTGAACCTGCCGAATTCTGGGGCGTCTCTCCGTAAAGTGGTGACTGTGCCCGTGTCTGTGTCGCTTGTGATCAAGCTCCGCACGACTAAACCTGCTGGGAGAAACAACATTCTTCTTGCGACCCTCAACATTGAGACGATCGAGGCCTTGAACAAAACCCTCGCCATGAAGAGCTTGAGCGATGCAAATAACATTTACTTCACAATCCACGACTTGATTGTGGACTTCAAGCACGGTGATGTGGTGCTGTTCAAGTCGAAAGAGTACGAGTTTCCGTTTAGGTTCAGTGTGAATGACTCCGTCAACCTCACTTACAAGTTGTTGAACAATGAGTTTCTCGACAAGGAGCTCAAGAAAACCGAGGGTGCTGGCACAAACAAACAGCAGTTTTCCAAGCTCATCAACATCAAGTTGGTGCTTCAGGTGGAAATGTACGATTCGAGTACCTCTTCCTACGTTGGTCTCAGCAATATCATCACCACGCACTGGAGTCCGTTCTTGGACTTTAGTATCATTGCTCCTCCCATCAACAACTCGTTGAAGACATCCACAAACTACTCACAAACGCACACCCAGACAGGCTCCACCAAACAGCCACCGGCACTTACAAACGATAACCCGCGCAAGGCAGCATTGTTGAACAACTTCTACAAGTCCAGCAACGTGAGCGGGTCCTCGGTGGGGGGTATTCTTGGGAACACGGCCAAGAGGCCGATGAAGTCGCTCATTGGTGCGTCTGCGTCTTCTGTGACGGTGAACCTCACGACAAACAGCAACTCCACGCTCTCTGGATTGAAGTTGACGTTTGTAGGGAAGCTCAATATCCGGCTCGGGGAAATCATCAACTGGAAGATCCAGGCGGTGAACAACTCGAAGAACAGGCTCAATCTCTCGCTCATTGTGCAGAACACCCAGAACTTTGGGCTGGCGAATTTGCAGCCGTTTGCATCTTCGGGAAGTGACGTGAGCATCTCACAGCAGGTGGTGGAGACGGGGTACATCTACTCACGCCCGCAGATGCACGCGATATACAGCGCACTCAAGCTCAAGAGCAGCGGTGTGATTATGTTGAACAATGACATTAGAATCGGGCCCATGGACCCGAATACGGTTTACGATACAAACGTGGTGTTGGTGGGGTTGTCCAAGGGGATATTCAATTTGGATGGGATGAAGATTTTCGATATAAATAGTGGGGATGGGTTGGATTTTGGAAAGTTGGTGCAGGTTTTCGTGGTAGAATAGCTGAACGAGAACAACTGAGCGAGAACAACTGAGCGAGAACAACTGAGCGAAGCGAGGTTGTTTGAGTGAAGAAAAAGGAAATTCAAGCAACTTCGCTTCACTCAGTTGCTTGCGTAAAGAATAAGGAAACTCAAATAAGCAACTTTGCTTCACTCAGTTGCTTGTGTTTCTCAAGAAACCTCAAACTCGAGAAACCTCAAGAAACATCAAGAAACATCAAGCCTTTCGAACACAAGGGATAGAGGTATGTATGACACATTCATTTGTCAAAACTAAAGTGCTCGTCTGAGTAGATACATATAGAATTGAAGGTGTGGTTTGGAAAATGTAGAGGTGGACATGATTTTTGAAGATTTTCGCCAATTTTTGAAAATTAAAGAATACCTACGGGAGGGTCCTGAGAACATCTCCTTACTTAAGTAACAAGTTGAGGTTAAGGGAAATGCTCCATCTATGTAGCCTTCTCATTACTTAATTGAGACGAATTGAGGTAGGACATTTGCTCGATTCTATTGAATAGTGTACCGATTGTGTATTAGAGTAAGATGTAGAAGTGCATTGAAGTAGAGTATTGAAGTAGAATATTGAAGTAGAAGTAATGTAGAAGTAAAGTGGTATATTTATCATACAATCTCACTTCGCTCGATTGTATGAATCATCGTATGTTTGTGTAACTTTTCGATTACTCATATCCGCCGGATTGGCGCCGATTAGTCATCTTTTGTGGCCGTGAAGAGTCATATCTTCACCTGCATATAAGCAATCTGAAAAATCCTGCACACTGATAAGGATGTATAAAGCGATAACAAAATCCAGCATTATCGCCAACAAACAAACATGTCTAATCCTGTGAGCATACATTTGAGAGCCGAGACCAAGCCCGCTGAGGCCAGAGCCGCGTTGACCCCATCGACTGCCAAGCAGCTTCTCGATGCCGGATTCAATGTGTATGTGGAGAAGTCTTCGCAGTCTATATTCGACATTAAGGAATACGAGGAGGTTGGAGCCACAATTGTCCCCGAAGGCTCTTGGAAAGACGCCCCCACCGACAGAATCATCTATGGATTGAAGGAATTGCCTGAAAACGAGACTTTCCCATTGGTGCACACCCACATTCAGTTTGCCCACTGTTACAAGGACCAGGGTGGATGGCAAGATGTGTTGAAGAGATTCCCTGCTGGAAAGGGTACCTTGTACGACCTTGAGTTTTTGGAGAATGACCAGGGCAGAAGAGTCGCTGCCTTTGGATTCTACGCCGGTTTTGCGGGTGCAGCCATTGGTGTTGCTGACTGGGCCTTCAAGCAGTTGCACTCTGACTCTGAGGACTTACCCGGTGTGAGTCCATACCCCAACGAGGATGCGTTGGTTGCCGACGTCAAGAAGTCGTTGGACGAGGCCGTCGCAAAGAATGGAGGCAAGTACCCAACTGCATTGGTGATTGGAGCCTTGGGCCGTTGTGGGTCCGGTGCTCTCGCCTTTTTCAGAAAGGTGGGTATTCCTGAGGAAAACCTCGTCAAGTGGGACATGCAAGAGACTGCCAAGGGCGGTCCATTCCAGGAGATTGTGGATGCCAACATATTCATCAACTGTATTTATTTGGCACAGCCAATTCCTCCGTTCATCAACTACGACATCTTGAACTCCGCAGACAGAAAATTGACCACCATTGTGGATGTGTCTGCCGACACAACCAACCCACACAACCCACTCCCAGTGTACGAGATCGCGACTGTGTTTTCGGACCCAACTGTGAGGGTGAATACCACCGCAGGTCCAAAGCTCTCGGTGTGTTCGATCGACCACTTGCCTTCGATGTTGCCAAGAGAGGCTTCTGAGTTCTTTGCAAAGGACTTGATGCCTTCTTTGTTGGATTTGCCAAACAGAGACACCGCTCCAGTGTGGGTGAGGGCAAAGAACTTGTTTGACAAGCACGTTGCCAGATTGCAGTAATGATATGTATAATAGTGATGAGAAGTGTAGAGGTTGCTACAATGAGCGAAGCGAATTGCAGCAACTTAAAATGACAAAGGTAAGTTTGTTGGCAGTTGGATGAAAGTGTAAATCTAAATAAGTATGTTTTCTCAGCTTGAACTTGGCTTTTAATTGATGAGAACAATCAAGCACAATCGAGCGCATGAACATATCCAGAGAAAGTTGAAGGAATGAAAAAATGAGTGTTTTATGTTACTTTTCTATACACAGTAGGTTCAGGATGGTAATTTACCTCTCTTCTCTACATGCTCACAATTCGCTGCGCTCATTGTTCGCTCTATTATTTACTCAAGTGTCACCTGAACTCTTCTCTTCTTACTCTTCTTGCTCTTTTTTGGAACCATCAACCTCTTGATCTCACCATCAGACTCATACTCAGACTCACTAACGTCCTCGTCAACCACATCGTATCTTTTCTTCATGGTATCGAACTTTTCAATCAGTTCCGAGCACACGGAAACACAGTTCAATCTCTCTCCCGTATCGTAAACAGCCACCTGGTCCCTAATCTCCTTGGCCATGTTCCACACCACAATCTTCCCGTCAGACGAAACAGAAATCATGTACGGTACACCCTTGGTTTCTTGTGGGTGCTGGTAAAAGGTGAAGCTCTTGACTCTGTTGGAGTGTCCTCTCAAGATGAACTCAGGCTCCACAGACTCTGGGGCAGCGTCCCAAACCTTGCTCTCGTCTTGTTCTCCCAAGTTAATCAGGTTAAAGTTCGCGAACGCAATGGTACCGTCACCGTGTCCGGTGACCAAGTACTCCACACCGTCAATCTTGAAGAGCTGGAAGCACATCAAGGTGGATGCAAACTTGATCTTTCTCACGATTTTGGCGGTGGCAGTGTTGTAGATGAGAATCTGGTTCAACAAACCAATGAGAAAGTAGCTTCCGTCCAAAGACCATCTGACAATTTCACCCTTTTGACCCAAATGGTCCTTACCCTTGATCTTCAACACCGCAGCCTTCTTGGCAGTCATCAAGTTCCACAAACGGATGGTTTTGTCCAGGGAAACTGAGATTGCAACCCTCCCGGAAGGATGGATGGCCAAGTCGTTGATACGGTCGGTGTGGCCCTTCAATGTTCCAAAAGGTTCCCAGTCTTTACTTCTCCATATTATGATTTTTCCGTCAGCAGACCCGGAAAGAAGCCATTTGCCTGCTTTTTCTGTAGAGAACTCATCTGCGGTGGTTTCGGCAGAAAACTCAAGGGCAGTGATGGACCCTTGGTGGCTCAAGAGGTTACCCAACTCTTTTCTCTTTTGAAGGTCGTAAATACGAATGTGCTCATCGTCAGATCCAGTCACCATGTACCGCTTGGCAATGTCCATGGTCTTGACAGAAAGCGTATGGGCTTGAAAGTGGAAAATGGGCTGGAAAAGTGCATCCTTCTTTCCTGATGGGTCCACAACCACAGACACACACAACAAATTGTGCTCGTATGAACCTGCCATTATTCTGAATTGAACAGTCTCACTGGGGATAGGAACAACTGTCGTAGTTGAAGAATTCTTCATGCTAGATTTAAGTTTGGTAGACATGATAGTAGTTGTAGTAGTCTTAGTAGTCTTGGTAGTCTTAGTACTTAGTAGTCTTAGTAGTCAGAAGAGTGTAGTAGTATTAGTAGACGAGTACTCTTTGGAACTCGTAGTAGTTCAGTTAGTAGTTAGTAGTCGTTAGTTCACCACTTTAGTTGCTAGTTTATTCACTACTTCAGTTGTTCACCACTTCAGTTGTTCTAGTCTATACTTTTAAATCTTTGATTTTCCGATGAGATTTCTTTCTTTTGTTTTGCAACATGCTGAATCAAAAAACTCCGTCGCAGCACAATTCAACACTCTTCATATCACCCTTGGTGAATAGCAAACGTCGAAAACAGGAGGCGTTTATAACGCCCCCCAACCCCCAGCAACATAGTCTTTTCGATACACCTGGATCGAACCACTCGCTGTTCTTCAATTTGGAGGGATCAAATGTGAACAATTCACAAGAACCGCCCGCCACAGGCACCGTGGAGCCATTGACACAGGCTGAAAAGTTGCGGCTCTGGCGCCACGATGCCCTCATGCAACACCAGTACAAAGCCGCTGAGTTTATTGGCGATAAGGTGCTTGCGCTCACCGACGACCCCAACGACGCCTTTTGGCTCGGCCAGGTGTATTTCAACAACGGCAACTACTTGCGGGCCAAGCAATTGTTGACGCTGAAACCAGAGTACGAGAAGTCGGTGGGTTGCCGATATTTGGCGGCGTTTTCTCTCGTCAAATTGGAGATGTGGGACGAGGCCCTTGATCTTGTGGGGGAAGTCAACCCCTTCCGCAAGGACGAAAAGTACCAAGTACGCAACCAAGATGGTGGAATCAAGCTCGAGGCCCTGATGTGTTATCTACGTGGTAAAATTTACGCCAACCAAAACAATTTTGATCGGGCTAAGGAGTGCTACAAAGAGGCCATTCTTGTGGATGTCAAGTGTTTTGATGCGTTTGACGAATTGATTAATAATAACTTGATGACCCCGATGGAAGAGTGGGATTTCATTACTCAGCTAAACTATAGGGACGCTGACGATAATGACGAATTGGTCAAGTTGTTGTACACCACGCGTCTCAGCAAGTACTTGAATGTGGCCAAGTTTGACGAGGCCGAGCAAATTTTGAGAGAAGAGTACAGTTTGGGGTCCAATGCCGATATTTTGTTGAGCAGGTCAGACTACTTGTTTATCCAGTGCAAGTTTGACGAGTGTCTTTTGGTGTGTGAAAAAGTGCTTGCGAACGATGTGTACAACACGGACATTTTGCCCAATTATTTGCTGTGTCTATACGAGCTCGGCGGGAAAAACAAGTTGTTTCTCAAGGCACACCAGCTCGCTGAGTCCAAACCACTGAACCCAGTGACTTGGTTGGCCATAGGTATATACTACCTTTCCATCAGCAAAATCATCGAAGCACGAAAGTTCTTTTCCAAGGCCACACTTTTGAACCCCAACTTTGGCCAAGCGTGGATTGGGTTTGCACACACTTTTGCTGCTGAGGGCGAGCACGAGCAGGCTATCAGTGCTTATGCCTTTGCAGCTAGACTATTTCCAGGGACTCATCTCCCGAACCTCTTTTTGGGAATGCAGCATTTACAAATGAACAACTTGAACTTGTCGGAGGAGTACCTTCTTGCCTCGTACCAGATATGCAACACGGACCCACTTTTGCTCAACGAGTTGGGTGTGATCAACTTTCACAGAAACAGTCTTTCGAAGGCAGAACTCTTTTTGAGCGAGGCATTGACTGCAGCCAAGTACTTGAACTCCGACTCCAAGACATGGATCCTGATCCACTCCAACTTGGGGCACGTGTTTCGCAAGGGGAACCAGCCGTACAAGGCATTGGAGTGTTTCAGCCAAGTGCTAAAGAGCAATAGGGATGACTCCAATGTACTAGCGGCAATGGGTCTTATATACCTCAAGTTAGATAATGTGTTCAAGGCAATTGAGGTGTTGCACGATGCGCTAGCGCTCCTGCCCACGGACCCTGTGGCGTCTGACTTGCTTGAGCGTGCATTGGAGCAGAACGCCAGTAATGGGGACGCGTTCTTGAACAAGCACAAGCTGGAGGAGAAACCGGTGAAGAAGGGTATCGTGAATAAGCTCATGACGCCTTTGAACAACAAGACCAAGTTTTTCAAGAGGGAGGAGGAGACGGATGAGGTGGATTCGTTGGCGCAAAATTTGATGAGGGGGGAGGAGTCGAGTGATGATGAGGGAATGGAGATAGAGAGTGATTAGTGAGACGAGCGAGCATAGATGAGCGAAGCGAATCTATGCGAATGAACAAGACTAGTATGCATATATGAGCGAAGCGAATTTATCGAAGTACAAGACTAGCATAAATTAGTATGGATAAGTGAAGCAAATCAAAGGAGGTACAAGACTAGCATTAAGTTTGAATTCGCTTCGCTTATTTGTGCGGGGTACCAGACTATCATAAATATCATAGCTTCGTTCATCTTTGCGAAGATACGATACTGGTAATGTCTCATGTCCTACCCCTGCAAGGCACGAGAAGGTATCGCTCCATCTTGATTCAATGCTAGATATGAAAGGGATTAAACGAGCCATCCATGCGCAAACTAATGAGTTGATTTGCTTATGCAGTCATACAAAAAGATTTGACATCTGAAGTTGGATGAAATCGCAACAAGTAATTTTAATCGGTCATAATGAATAGTGAATGAGAACAATTGAGCGAAGCTTGATTGTTTTTATGCTGGATCTAGCGAGTGCTAATGCAAAGCTACAATTGAGGGAACAGTCGAGGGAACAGTCGAGGGAACAATTGAGCAAACAACCTCGCTTCGCTCGATTGTTCGCTCAACTGTTCCCTTGTTCATATAGCTATAATTTTCATAGAAATGCAGAAATCAAGAGATATATCGAAAAAACAGAATAAACACGGTTACATAACGCCGGAGCATAACGGCACCGGATCGTTATTGTATCAACAAGACATGAAAAATATGCACATTCCATTGATTTGGGCAGGATCATGAGCACTGACTAGTTTTCAGTGTCGAGGACCCTTTACGGCATTAAATCGAGGATTTCGAGGTCAAGGCAGGCACTTGCGAGGATCAGTGACACACTGAAACAGATCGGTTCCAATATCTTGTGGGACAAATAGTGTATATTTTTTAGGAATATTTTATGAATCAACGGATCAATTGATCACGGGGAAGCCTCGCAATGGATCGTACTAGTAAAACGGTGCTGGTTTGGAGTTTCCACCCAATTATAGGGGCGGATGTTGCATTCCGCCAATTTTTCAGGTCCGTCTATCAAGCCGCAGTACCAAGGATAGACAAGGCTCAAATCCGAGCCAATTCTTGCCCAAGTATGTACAAGATGGAATTAGACGGTACAAGATGAATTAGACGGAAACAATGGCATAAAACTAGTCAAGAAAAAGAGGACTAAAAGTAAGAGTAACAAGACTACCAAGACTACCAAGACTACAAAAAAGACTAAAAAAAGACTAAAAAAAGACCAGTGTAGTAAGGTAGTACCTTAACCGTGTCCGAGTTAGCCGTAAACCCTTTGTGCTGCAACATTGTTTGGATCAAGTGTGCGAACGCCCAGCACGCTGAAAGATGTCAAAATGCGGCATGGCCAAAATAGGCAATTGTGATTGACGAGGGAAATACGAGGATGAAGGAACCCCAGTGGCTACAATGAGAGATTCTTTCCTAATTTGGGGGTGAACACCTGGAGGCATGATGGGAAATGGGAGAAATGGGAGAAATGGGAGAAATGGGAGAAGGATGGGGTCATTTCATCTGGAATAGGCCCGCATACCTTTTACCTTTGGAATTTACTTTCGTTTAATCTAAGCTTGTTTTCGATTATGTGATGAAGCTTATTTACCAACGAATGTTGATCTAAGCGATCCGTCCACAATCTGGTACCTTACGGGGTAACCAGCAAGTCTCCAGTAAAGAAGAAGGTGAAGAATGAAAATAAGAGAGATTAAGAGTGAGAGTGAAAATGAGTGAGAATAAAAGTAAGAATAAGTGCGAATGAGTGAGAATGAGTAAGAATGAGAATAAGAGTTAACAATAAGAATAGAGTGAGAATAATGGGAATAAGAAGAATGAGAGAGAATAAGAATGAGTAAGAATAAGAAGAATGGGAATAAGAAGAATGGGAACAAGAATGAGGAATGAGTAAGAATAAGAAAGAATGATGTTTCTGTTATCATTTAACCCAAAAAAGAACCGATGGCCCGTTGCCAGATCATTTTGTGCGTTTGAGAAGCATTGTGTAGGGTGCGTTTGTACCACGTCGTGTATACAAGTCGTCGTGTAGAGTGTTTATGGCGCACGGAAAGATCGTTTCACCTATATACTTAAAAGCTACGCCGTTGCCACGGAAACTGACCCACAAGCAAACTGCAACCATTATCGGGAGCCCTCCAGCGACTCCGAGTGTTAAATAGAGTGACCGCCGTAGCGACTTTGGCGCAGTGACCGCAGCATCATCAATCAGGGTGCCGGAGTGAGAAAAATTGGTCTGCTTCTCCACTTTTGTTTGGGTATCTTGACGTTTCAGGTGGAAAGGGGAAATAACGCATTGCCAAATCCATCACTCGTCAGCACTGATTCACAACTGTATAATTCCATCGGTGTTTTTGTGATTTCATATAGACCTCCTTTTTTCCCCACTGTTTAAAATCAAATATCCCAGGGATCATCCCCATACATGGCATGAACACACACTCACCGCTTCAAAATGCCCCGAAACACCCTCCGGAGATCCTCTGCATCAACTTCAACCAGGACCAGGGATGTTTTGCCGTTGGCCACGAGGAGGGCTTTTTAGTCTACAACACAAACCCCATTGATCTCAGGGTCAAGCGCCAGTTCACGGCAAGTCGCAAATCAGAGGCTCATCTGGCCGCCTCCACCTACTCCGGGCTGCCGCCCTTGGGCTCTGGTAGTCCGGAGGCTGCAACCGGAATCGGTCACATCACCATGCTCCATAGAACCAACTACCTCGCGCTAGTTGGCGGCGGCAAAAACCCTAAATTCCCCCTTCACAAGCTCATTATATGGGACGATCTCAAACGCAAGAACTCCCTCACACTCGAGTTCCCCTCCCCCGTGCTCAATGTGCTACTTTCGCGCGTCCGCATCATTGTTGTCTTGCGAACCCAGGTCTTGGTGTATGGCTTTGAGGCCCCCCCCAAGAAATTTGCGGCGTATGACACCATTGACAACGAGATGGGGTTGGCAGATCTCAGTGTGAATGCCTTTACAAATCAGAAAACTTCGTACAAATCGTTTCAAAAGGAGATGCCGTCCAAGTTTCAAACCTTGGCTTTTCCAGGTAAACTGGTGGGGCTGGTCCAGATCGTTGATGTATCCAGTAACCAGGAAAAGAGCATGGTGACAATAATAAAAGCCCACAAACTGAAGATCCGGTGCTTGGCATTGAACAGACTGGGTACCTTGGTGGCATCTGCATCGGAAACGGGCACATTGATCCGTATCCACTCAACACACAATAACACGTTGGTTTATGAATTCCGGAGAGGAATTGACCGGGCCGTGATACAGTCCATGAAATTTTCCCACAATGACTCAAGATTGGCCGTGCTTCTGGATAAGCACACCATTCATGTGTTCAACTTGCTCCTGGATCAGAGTGCAAATAAGAGACATATACTCAGGAGTTTGCTGTTACCTGTTCCAATACCCAACTACTTTAACCTGACGTGGTCATTCTGTCTGGCGAATACAGAAAAGTATAGTGATGGACAGGCTGATTCGGGGGTGTTGGGGTGGTCCGGAAATGATACGGTGATTGTGATTTGGCAAAGGAAAAAGATATGGGAGAAGTATGTGGTTACAGATAAGGGAGAGGGGGGGTGGCAGTTGGTGAGAGATGCATGGAAGAGTTTGAGTGAGTTGACAAGAATGTGAACGAACGCACGAAGAACTCGCGAAGCGAGTTCGAGTGAGTGAAAGAACAAAAAAGACGAGCGAACTCGCTTCGCGAGTTCGCATAAACGAAAGAGAAAGACCAAGAAGATCAGAAGACCAAGAAGATCAGAAGACCAAGAAGATCAGAAGACCAAGAAGATCAAAAGACCAACATCAGAAGACCAATATCAGAAGACCGAAGACCAAGACGAAGACCAAGACCAAGACCAAGACCAAGAGCACCAATGTACAAGTACAACGACATTAGACAAGAGCGCTACTCAATGAAGCTGAGTAAATTATTGTGAGATTATTTAGATACTTGAAAAGAAGGGCAATGTTATGGAACGTCTCAGCATAAATTGCCTACTTGAAGGAAGTTCATTCCACTCATTGATCACCTTGAAAGAGGGATAAGAGTCGATACTATTCAATTATTCATAGATGTTATGAGTTGAACGACAAGGATGGCCATCCACACTCATTTGCCGTGAGCATAATAAAGACGTTCATAGAAGATTGCATTATTATACAGACAGATGTAGAGCGAGCGAGATGAGCGAAGCGAATCGAGTGAGTAGATGTTACAAGAATAGTGTTAAATGGAGATGCGGGAAGAGAAGAGAATAGATGAAGATTGAGGAGAGAGATTGAGGAGATAGATTGAGGAGAAGATGGATTGAAGAAATAGAGGAAAATAGAGCAACCATTTGGGGTCAGGTTTTTCTGCTATAGGGGAAGCGGTACGCTCCTTGCAACATGGTTAGTAGAAAGGTTTGAAGTGGTTAGTAGTGGTGTTTTCTTTTGTGTGCCGGAAAGTGACAAAAGTAAATCTGAGACAACCGATCAAAGAAGAATGCAAAGAAAGCGCAAAATGATTTGACGAGTACAAACGTGCAGTGATGATTCAATCCTATAAACCAGATGCTAGACTATATACAGATAGGTTCGTAGGTTGATTTGTCGATGAGTGAATTGAAATTCGATGGAGATGATCCAGTGAAACAAGGTGAATTTTCAATGGTTCTCTGAAACAACGGGTAGCCATGCTTTTGCAGCCTTTTTGAGACATGTCATGTTTCATCCCTTGGTGGGGACTGGAGTCTCATAACTCGTAATTCAAATACAGCGAGCGAACAATTGAGCGAACAGTTGAACTCACAATTTCGCTTCGCTCAATTGTGAGTGATGAATGTTCATTACTCGAATGTTTTCTGTAATACAACAAACAATTGAGCGAAGCTCAATTGTGAGCGATTGATGATGTTCGTTGCTCAATGTTTTGTTGCAATATAACCAACAATTGAGCGACCAGTTGAGCGAACAAATTCGCTCCACTCAATTGTCAGTGATCGAATGGTTGATGCGTTTCTCATCAATATTTCAACAATTGAGCGCAAACGGGTATGAAGTATATTGCTAATGTTTTCGCTCATGTTTTCCTGTTCTTTTTCAATCTATTATTTCACACAACACCTTCTCATATACCTTCCCCTCGCCCACATCAAAGTCCCATCTTTTCCCATGAAAGTTGCGTACAAACCTCCTTGCACTCGACTCTTGCCTGAAGCGTATCACCTTAATATGCGCCTGCTTCATGGCATTATTTACCACTGTCGTAAACGGATTTTTGGCCAATTCGTAGTCCCAAAGCAATCCTCTGAGGGCTCCATTGCTCAATTTCAACGGCAAGTTTCTCACCACCACACTACTTCGCCTTGACGAAAGACTTGTGTAGTCTGCTATTGAGGCATAGTCCACCTCCAATTGTGTGAGCTGATCCATTTGGTTTAATTTTGGTGAGTTGCGAAACAACTCTTGGATCGGTACATGTTCGAAAAGCTTGGCTGTTTCTGGCTTGATTCCCTCCAATAAAGGTGAAGAAACGTACTTTAATCTGTTCTCGTCCATCTTGACGAACTTGAGCTCCAAGTCCACGCCATTGATCTGCTTATCTCGGGTCTCGTTCAAGAATACACTTGCCTCCACATGGTTGCGAAAAAACATGTAGTAGGCATTGAGGAAATTCAAGTTGAGTGGGTTTCTCAGCTTCACCACTTGGAACATTATACTTTCGCCCTTGGGGATCTCGTAAGTCCGGTCCCTGTGGACTGGAAATAGACTCGCAAAGTCCTTTTGGGTGATGTAGGCATTGTTGCAGCGGAAATAAAGCACATTGGAGGGAACGTGCTTTTTATGGACCGGGAGGTCTTGGGGGGCCTCGTTCATGGGACGCTGTTTCCACAGGTTCAGCATTAAACCATCCAAGATCGAGGGAGGGAGTGTGGTGTCGTTGTTGTATAGAAATTTCTTTACCCCGGGTATCTTTGGAGCCACTTCACGCGAAGTGGCACTGTATAAAAGATTAGCCAATCTTTCCCCAGATGATTTGTTTAGCTTCATGGGAGGGTGGTGTAATGTGGTAGTTGGGTGAAGTTGAGCGATAGGTAATGATTTAGGTAGTGATATGAATGAATATCTATCAGTCGATATAGTTGATATGATAGTTGATAGTTGATATAGTTGATATGAAAGTTGATAGTTGATATGAAAGTTGATAGTTGATGATAGTTGATGATAGTTAATGATAGTTGAATGAATAGGATGGATGAATAAGACAACACTCTGACCTCTTATGATTGCCTAAGATCTATTCTTTCCTATCATGTGCAACGTTGTTGGGTGCGATGCCAAAAAAGTAATTTTTGTGAATGCTATGCGTTCATTCATTTTCGCTGTGATAAAAAAAGTATCGAAATACGAGAGTCTTTTCCCACCATACGAGATTTACGCATAGGCAACCGCTGTTTTCGTTTTTTGCCACCACTATTGACCACATTCTTATTGTTTAGCCCATAAACCATTTGTTCCGGCTTCACGCCCAAAGTTGAAGGCAAACTGTCACTCATAGCATACGGGCGCCTACACGAATACACGACAAAACAGCCCCTTTACCAAAGGTATCTGCCAGATCCAAAAGTTTGCTCGGACAGACAGCCTGACTGCTAGCCTGACTGTTAGAGAATACTGAGAAATACGGAAATCAGGTACTACCAAACGCCACGAACTATCCTTTATGCCCTCCGAAACGATATGGTCGCACAGCGGCCCGGGCACCTCAAACACCACGTCCCCCCACCAAAGCAGCACCAACCTCCATTACATGACGGTGTTGGATCAAGTGGATCCAGATGTGGCCAAGCTTTTTAACACTGAGAGACGCTTCTCCTTGAATGACGGCAGTGATATCGACAACGCCTTTTTAGGTTTGAAGAAAGGGTCCTTGTCTGCCATCACCGCACCTGTTGGGAACAACTCACTGAACCAAAACGGGAACCAGAGACTCGCCTTTGGGACTGCCTCCATTAGCGCGGGGATCCCGAGTAGACACCCACCCCAGGATAGTTTCCTCCAGAAATTCTCGTCTGTGGCCGAGGCCACACGTGAAATTGAACTTCTGAATGGATTCTCCAAGTTGGGTTTGGAGAATCCCTCGTCACGCAGAACTAGTTTCAACAGTGAGATCAAACCCAAGTTTGGAGACTTTGGACTCTCGCCACACGGATCCTTGAACGAGAACTTGAACCAAAGAAGTTCGAGACACCAAAGTATCAGTGAGAAAATTGACCATTATAACTCGACGTCCCCCATTCAAGCCGCAGCCACACTTTCTGTGAACTCTGACTTGAATGATTCGAGTCAAAAGACTGCTGCCCCCCACAACTTTTGGAACCCGGCGACTGCTGCCTCCTTCACTCCGGCAATGTACAATTATTCTGGGTTTCAAGGTGCCTTGGGCCAGAGTGCGGTTCCTGTACCCCCTGCTGTTCCACCCATGGGATCTGACTTTAATCCATACCGTTCAGGTCAAGACTTTAACCCGTACCGTGGTGGCGATTTTTACAGGCCGGGACAACCATTTATGATTCCGTCTCCACCCCCATTCATGGACCCAGAGCTTTACAATGCAATGAACCAGGATGAAAAGAAGGAGGAGGAGGATGAGGAGAAAGAGGTTGACGAAAAGCAAGAAGGTGAGCCAAAGGCAACTAAGGCTCATTCCGGTACCGGTGGTGTTGGACTTATGAATGGACGCCAGTATGCTCAGCCTGCTTCCTTTATGTTTCACCCATTCAACCCCTACCAAATGTACCAGCCCTTCCCACAGGAAATGTCGTCACTTCTGCCAACGGAGAGTTCCACCAACAACACGCCCTCTCCTGTGGTGGACAGCTCTACACCGGTGCCGCCTCCCAAGCGAAAAGGACGCGGGAAGGAAAGCAACCGCAGCTCGAGTCACATTTACCGTTCGCCACTTTTGGAGGAGGTGCGTTCCAACGGTAAGAACAAGGAATATTTCTTGAAGGATATTTATGGCCATGCGATAGAGTTTACCAAGGACCAATACGGGTCTCGTTTCATTCAACAGAAGCTTGCGGATGCGTCGCCTGAGGAGAAGGAGGTTATCTTTAATGAGATACGGGGGATTGCGTACGAGCTCATGACGGATGTGTTTGGTAACTATGTGATCCAAAAGTTTTTTGAGCACGGGTCCAAGACACAGAAGCTGGTATTGTTGGAGGCCATGAATGGACACATCCAAGAATTGAGTTTGCAGATGTATGGATGCCGCGTGATACAGCGTGCATTGGAAAAGATTGATGTTGCCTCACAAGTGAGCATTGCGAATGAGTTGCGCGACCATGTGTTGGTGTGCCTGAAGGACCAGAATGGAAACCACGTGATACAAAAGTCGATTGAGTGTGTTCCCTTTGCCAAGGTGCGTTTCATTCTCGACAATTTGAAGGACCAAATATACCACTTGTCCACACACCCATACGGGTGCAGAGTGATACAAAGATTGCTTGAGTTCAGTGACCCCAAGGACCAGGAGTGTATTCTTGCCGAGTTGAACAAGTTCATATACTACTTGATACAAGACCAGTATGGAAACTATGTCATGCAGCACATTTTGGAGCGGGGCGATGCCAAGAACCGCGAGGCCATTCTCGAGGTTGTATTGGGGTCGGTTGTGAACTTTTCCAAGCACAAGTTTGCGTCGAATGTCATTGAAAAGTGTATCAAGTACGGTACTTTGGAGCAGCGGAAGCGTATTTTGCATGAGGTTATGCTTGGAAACGAGGATCTTTCTGTGGACGGAGTGAGTGATGATCTGCCTCTTGCGCTCATGATGAAGGACCAATTTGCCAACTATGTGATACAGAAATTGGTTGAGGGATTTGATTCCAAGAGCGAGGAAAAGAGGACCTTGGTTGTGAAGTTGAGGCAGTACTTGAAGCAGATTAGTTCCAAGAACTCGTATGGGAAGCACTTGGCGTCTGTTGAGAAGATGATTATTGTTGCAGAGACTGCTTTGATTGAGGCTGATAATAATTAACGAACATACAAATGAGCGAACATACAAATGAGCGAACATACAAGTGAGCGAACATACAAGTGAGCGAACATACAAATGAGCGAACATACAAGTGAGCGAACATACAAATTCGCTTCGCTCATTTGTATGTTCATTGTATGTTCATTGTATGTTTAGTTATGCTTTAGTCAATTGGACAGTCTCAGTCGAACCTTTTTGACTACATTTAATTGGACATGACACCAGACGACCACCCCACCAACCACCAACTCAGAGTAGCTTAGTGAGCATAGGCAACTCGACATTATATTTTATGCTAACCCGCCTAATTTTCCACTATTTATTTTGTATTGTGATTTGATAGCAAAAGTTCCCTTGCACGAAACTGTTAATATTTGCAAGGGCTGAATAGAATGTATATATTGTTTGAATAGAAGAATGATAACGAGTAAGCGAGTAAAGCGAGCAATTGAGCGGAGCAAAATTGCGAGTGAGGACACAGCATATACATACACAGCTTATGCTATGTATTCACAGCGTAAAGCGAGTGGTATACAGTAAGTGATAGAGATGTTTCGAGAGAAGAGGTAGTGAAAAAGGAGTGGTAAAATCGGTCACAAACACCTGAATCTCAAACGCATGTCAGTTTAGCAATTTGCATCTTTGCTTTCATGCAACCTTGAAGTCACCACTCGCTACATTCAAAGTCCACAAACCATGATCTGTCTTAACTGGAGAGATATTTTGTTATTTCTTGGATCTCATTGTACCTGAAACTGAGTACTTAAAATTAATTATCGAGTACTATAAAGCTAAAATTGAGTGTTAGTTTCATCAATTTCCATATTTTCATCAATTTCCATGTTTTCATCAATTTCCATCAATATATGGATGTCCAAATAGGCTGAGAGCTTTGGAGAGGCTCCAGTGGGTTTGTAGATCATTCATCATGCATGGGTCTAGACCCCATGGAGAAGATCTTTGCCACTCAAAAACGTGCTCAAATGTGTTTGTGCTAGTTCCTGGGCTCCACATTGCTATTAAAGGTCTAGATTTAGAGTGAAATCGTGATGAAATAGATAAGAACGATGGAATGACTTAGATCTGAGTAGACAAGATGATGACCGTGCAATAAGTAACTTGATACTCAACTTTTCTCTCAACTTTTCAACTTCTCACTTTTCAACTTCGACTTCAACTTCAACTCTTCGATCTCAACTCTTCGACTTCAACTCTTCAACTCCAACTCTTCAGCTTCTGCTTTCAACTTCTACTTTTCAACTCTTCTATGCATCATCTGATAACTCAATATTCTTCCTCCTTTCATCTAAAATTCTTCCTTCCTCCATCTACAATTCTTCCCTCCATCTACAATTCTTCCCTTCATCTCGCATTGCTCGATGATAATCCATTGTCTATTTACACTCGGCCATCAATTCAGTACCAAAAACGCCCCAGTTGGGCTCTGTAGCGAGGTGTTGCATGTACAATTCTTTGAGTCTCAAGGTACTCACACTCTTTTCCCCACAAATAATAAAGCTATACATGGTTATCCATGTGAGTAGCTTCAACATATCCTGAGCTGCCACCAAAGTCTCCAACTCATCCACACTAACACAAAGAGAACTCAACAGAGAACTCAACTTGGAGTCGAGTTCCTTCAAAGAATCAAACCCACTTTCATCTATACGTGAAAGGTTTTTGCCCGAGCTTGTAGGATAAACCATTTCTTTGTCCTTGATCTTTATCTCAAACTCATCGTCTGAAGACGTTAACGAACCCGAGTTCTCGAGAGAACTTCTCACCTTGTTCAAACTCAAGAGAGAAGTACAACTCACGTCGTTGGAGACATTGCGTCCATTGAGGTATGCCAAGTCAGCGCCAATGGAGCCACCAGGGTGCTTGAGCAGGAACTGTCTTTTACGGGTACTCAAGTCTCTTTCAATGATCTCCAGAAGAGAAAGAACAGCGGCATCTGCCAATACCAACAGTAATGTGGCCAGCACAGTTGGGGCAGGGAGCCCGTGGATTGCATTCTCGTTCAAAAAATTGGGCAATTCTGCGTACATCAATGCATTCACACGCAGACTCTGCGAGAGTTTGGATACCTTATTGCACGTGAGCAAAATAATGGGCACTTCCTCCAGTATGTGAGGGAGCAAGTTGATGAGTTCGGGAGTGTTTCCACTAGCAGTCATAAAAATCATACAGTCTCTCAGTTCGTTCACCACACCCAAATCACCATGTAAGGCCTCCAGGGGATGCAACGCAGTGGCGTGCATCAGCAACGAGTTGAGTGTCGCAACCAACTTGTTGGCAATCTTGAAGGATTTACCAATACCACTCACCACAATCTTACCGCTGCGGTACTGGAGGGTATCGTGCATGATTTCAATGGACTTTTGAAGCTGTTTGCGAGAAAAGGTATCGTTCTCATACTGTCGCCTCATATGAGCGAGGGCATCGCTCTGAGACAAAAGTGTTTTATTAACAGAGTCAAGCGCTGACTCAATGGTAAAGTCGATGTTCATCTGATTCTTGAAGTTCTTGAAGTAGTTGAAGTAGTTGAAGTAGTTTCAAGTATTTAAAATAGTTTCTTTGTTAGTTGTTTCTTCTTTAGAGTCTATTGTCGTACCCGTGTCTAACTTTGACACACGTTGACACACGTTGTTGTAAAAAATAAGTATTGAAACTGTTATCGACTGATCTTGTGGATCTTCAAAGCCCTCTGAACCTGATGGGAATTCTTTGGAGTTGTTTGGAGGTAAAAGTTATCTTTTCTTGCTCTCGGATCCGGCTCGTATATATATGAAAACCGTTACGGTCTAGATGTAGAAAAGAAATCCGAGTTGGAAAGGTTCTCACTCAAAAACAAATTAAATGGGAAAAAAAAAGAAATTCATCAGATAACTCATTGCTTGAGCAAATTACCCGGACGAATGCAGCCATACATGTGGCTTTTTTCCGATGGAAACGTTTGACGGGTTTGAGGCAGTTACGGCCGATAAAAGATAAGATTGCCACTTTTCACTTAGCACTTTTTATCTTCGACTGTTCTATAGCTTATCTTCTTTAATTTCTACGGTTCAATCTCTTTACAAGCTCAACATCTCTTCAAAATATCTACAGTACAATCACAATTCAATCTCCATTTCAATCACTACAATTCCACTATTTATTGTCTATCATTTATGCACAATTGATAAGAAGCATTAGTAATTGCAAATACGAAAACAATCTGCACCAAAATACTTCTTCAACACCGAGACGTCAAACCCGGAGAATGTCCCCGCAGCATTTGAAATTCTCAGGCAATGCCTTGACTACCCCTTGGTTTTTTCACAAGATAGATGGTAATGGATGATGCAAGTTTGCAGATGCAAATGTTGCTATAAATACCCCACTTATTCACACTACTTATTCCATATATCCTTCTAATTCCCTTCTTATTCCATATTTCCATATTTCCTTTTTATTCCTTTCATATTTCCATCTCTTATTACGCTTACATCTTCCGTACTCTACTCAATCTCAGACTTTCTTCATCTTATACCTCCTTCTCATACCTCCTCCCAAACCACCTCTATCTCCTACCAATTTTCATTACTATACACCTTTCAGTGGCTATGGAGTGCTCCTTGGACCAATTCCATTAATCGGCTATTTTTGCTGCCAGGGGTATGCTTGCAAAGGTTGCTGCTCAGCCTTACTTATAGTTTCCTTCCATGCATTATCTATTTGACGTCATGATCTTGTTTCATTTCTACTTCTATCAAGCCAATCAAGTGTAAACGCGTATAGCAAAGCAAAGTTTTGTGTGTTCCTCTATCTCTTCCTTGCTTGTGTACCTAGAAATGGTGATTTCTCTTCGAATTTCAATCGAGTAGACTATTATCTTTCTCTTCAGATCTAGCAGTCAGGGAACCTTTCATCTTAACACATCCCCAACGATCGAACAACACAACCTTGGATCCTTCTCTTTAAATCCAACAATCTCGCTGCACTTGGTGTTGAATCGAGCGCAGCGAGATTCAACACGTATACAGGTTAAACTCAACCATCTTGTACAAATCATCAACCGGATCATCATCCAAATACTCGTACCTGCTCTCATTATTCATTGATGCCGGTTGCGAGCTCAACTCCTCCCGGAGACTCTGGTGGCTCTTGACAACCTTTTCTCGTAAATTTTCAATCTGCGTGGCTCGCTGTGCCCAATTACACTTGTACCCCAGCCCCGAATTTGCGTGCCACACGTTCGCAAACTCACTCGCCATGATGCATAAGTTTCGGATGAACGCAGCCAAGTTATCCTTGCTGATTAGCTTGAAATGGTTTGTGGCCAATACTCCAGGCACTCCAGACCGCCTATATGTCTTCACTTTATAAAACTCAATATCGTCCTGAGTCTCGGTGGTCACACCCCATTCGTCGCTCCAACCACTTCTCTTCTTGTCGGTGTAACGGTCAACGGATTTGGTGTGTGGAGAAACAACAACATTCAAGAAATTGAACTGTGACTTGACCACATTGAAATTGAAGGCGAGCCCAGAGTCATCGTAGTAGATGTTCACATAATTATTCCCAATATGGCGCTTCTTCATCTCCGCTCGCATCTTATCGTTCATATGTGCAGTCGCTTCGCTATTCATCATTGTAGGCACATGGAACATGATTTGCGTGATTTTATCACGCCAGTAGATGGAGTACTCTCCATCCATCCCATTTTCCGTATCTAGCCCGCCCACGTGAATAGAGCTGTTGGCTCCCTTCAACTTGACTAATTGGCCAATGTTATCCAAGAGCTCATGGTAACCCTTGGACCCTACTCTATTGAGCAAAATTTCATCCTCCTTGGATTGGCCAAACCCAATGTACATGATACCCACTTTGTGGAAATCCACAGTTGGAATGCGGTCTAAAACACCAATTGCTCTCATCAATACAGAGTCCTCGAGAACAGGGAGTGGCTTGTGGGTAACGCCCCCATCCATGCTGTTGAAAAGCTGCAACAAAAAGTAGTTGGAAGAAATTATGTCCCCGGTGGAGTACTCGGATGCCGCTTGTGCTTGTTCCGATTTCATCGAGAACTTGGTGGTCCCCGTAGGCCTTCTCACCAATACACGACAATCTCCGACCAAATTGTTGGTTTTCATTGAGATGATACTGTGTCCCATTATCCAATGATTAACTGATACGTGCTCGGAGGGTGTAAAGTCCAACGACTTGCTAGCTTGCACCACAGTCAATGGGAATTCGCTGTATGTGTACCTAATGATAAAGTCGACAAACGCGAGAGTTTGGTCTTCCAAACTCCCCTCATCGTTACACAGTATTAAATTCTTAATGATGAAAGAAGACAATTTCTTTCTGTCATTCATGTGGATTCTCAAAAACCAGCTCGAGATAACACGAAATGACTGGGAGAGAATATAGTCTGCGAGCACAGGTGTGGTTTCTTCACCGAGTCGTTGATTTGAAGGGATTTCCTCGGCCTTGGCCTCGACTCCGTGTTTTTGGACGATTTCAACGTTGGTAGAAGGCATCTTGTGCTTCATGTCTTTTGCATACTGGATATACTTGAATGCAACAGCAAGCACTCTCTTGAATTCCTCGATGGTGAAATTGGAAATCAAAGACTGCAGGTACGCAAGCGCCATTAAGAACTCCAAGATATGCGTGCAAATGTATACTCCCGACATCCTCACCTGCACTTTGGTCAAGATCACAATCAAGTACTTTTTAATCGATAGCGGGAGTTCGTAGCAGCACACTGTCAAGATATTGATACAGGGAATTGCAGTCTTCTCCCATGAGTCCAACCCATAAATCAAGGAATTGACAATCTGGTCTTCGTCTTGTTTGGTAAATTTGTTGTGATAACCAATGAAAGCCGAGAGCGACCGCACAAATGCGACTTGTAAATCGGCCTTTGTGAACAGACCGCCGGGAGGAAGCTTGATGTGGTGTGGTAGTTGAAGAGTCAATTGTTGGCTGATGATGTTCTTCAACCTGATGATTTGCTCGTCGCAATCATTGAACAATGCCAAGTTTGAAAGCTGCGAGCACATATGGGACCATATAAAGGTGTAGAGCTCCCAGTCCACAAACTCCGTGATTACCATGGTCATATACTCAAGCCATGGGGATACGTCGATGTACCAGCCATCGGTGCCATACTGCCCCTTTGTGCGAAGGTTCAAGACCTTCGATGGTTTATCAAAATACACTTCTGGCAAGTATGGTAGCGATTCAGGGTACACCCATTTGTATGAGTCGTCATGTGAAAAAGAATCGTCATTCACACACCTCTTGAACAAAGTCGACAAGGCCACCATTTCGTCTGGGCTGGTAAAGTACACGCATTTTTCAGTGGTGACACGCATTCTCACCAAGCATCTGCTCAATGCTAAAAGCACATCGAGCCACTTTTTACGGAGGGCGCTGCTGTACATTGCGAGAATGAAATGGTAACACAGTACAGCCTGCTCGCCATCCTTGTAAGCAAACTTGAGAAATGTTTCCACAGTCTCTTGGGCCAAACTTGTGGCAAACTCAACTGACATACCGCCATCTGAACGGGAAGAATGGGACATGGAACTGATGGATACCAAAGTCTTGTAAGCGTCGGATCTCATGACATCAGGTTGGGTCTCTGGTTTCCCGTCGTCTTGCTGGAGCGCGATCAACATATCGCACATTGAAGCAAATGTTCTTGGGGGGGCACACGAAGCCACATACTTGAAGAGATTGGAGCACACAAATTCCACGACTTTTTGGTTTGTTTCAGAGACGGATCTTCGAATAATCTCAAGAAAGAGGGAGTAGTCCAACGAGTCCTTGCTGAACACTGCAGCCGAAGTCACAAATGAGTCTTTGATGACGGAAAGACAATGGAGCTTGACTTCTGGGCTTGACAGCGGGTGGTAGTAGAAATAGTTCATGAGTTTGAGACAGTTCTCCTTCCACAGTGGGTTCAACATCGTGCACATATTTTCGTCGCGGTAGTAATTGAGGATAAAGTCCATATTTGACCTGCAAATATACTCGTGGCTCTCCTCCAAGAACATGACCAAAGCCTCCTTCGGGGTATCGAGCTCATTCTGCTCAAAGAGCGTTTGAAGCGAGGAGCATATCGACAGGAAATACGAGTTGCGAAACGCCTGGTTGCTCGATATACTGTTGCGCAACGAGCGCAACAAGCTATACATTGAGGCATTGACCGATGTCACCCAGTAGTAGCACGGGAGGATTTTCGTGAAGGAGTACTTGATGGACACACCGTAATTCTGCTCATACTCACTCTTTAAAAAGAATCTATCCAAGCTTCTCAAAAGAGCATCATTCACCAAAGGTAGCCCATAGTCGGCAGCTGATTTGAAAGCACGGGTGATTCTAGGGAAACTGCAGTCCACGTCCAAGTTCCCACGGGCCAATGCGTGAAGAATCGCGTGGGATACGATTGAGGCTGCCCCAACACACGCATTCAAGGGTATGGTTTGGGAACTCAAGGACTCTTGTCGATAGTAAGGAATCTCGGGATCCTCCATCTGGGCACATAGAATCGCAAAAATAGTTTCTGTCTCCACTGTTTCTGCAGTGAAGCATCCAATGATGACAGTTCTGAGTAGATCGTCGTTGTAGAGAGCGTAAGTAGAGCTCAAGTAGTCAAATATAAATGCATACATATCCAGAGGTACTCTCCCACTCGCGACTATAGTGCTTATCAACTGCACCAGTTTCACAACAGTAGTCAAAATTCTCAGGTCGCCCTTCTCATCACACTTTCTCCCCACCTGTACCATGGACTTTAGGGTGCTGCGCACAAACGAGTTTTCTATGACGGTACCGTTATGTCTGAAACAGCCGTCAATTAGCTCGATAGTGGTATTTATATCGTCTCTCCGCATGGACTCTACCAACACCGCCATGTGTTTTTCAAAAAATGAGTATAGGTTATTGTCGTCGTAAATGCAAAATTCGTGGATGTCTTTTCCCACGTTGGTCAACTTCTTGAGGGCCAAGATAAAGGTTGGGTATGCCGGGTCATTGGGCTCGCAATAGAGCACAATATCTTTGAAGAACATCAAGCGAGTTCCGATGGAATTGTCGTTGTGTTCGATGCACTGCACCATCAAATTGAGTGCTACAGATCTCTGTTTGGGTGGGTTCGAAGAGCGGTCACACATGTCGCGAATAAGATACCACACCTCGGGGATCGATGATATAGGGAACTTGCGAAGCGACTCGCTCAATTGCGCAGCCGCTTGGGTTCGTACCATGACGTTTGTCAGCTGAAGTTGTGTGAAGAGCCTCTGGACATCCTGACCGCCTCCCACAACAGTGGGGTTGATGAGCACAGGGACATTTTTGCTGGAGTTGGTGGACTTGAGACCACGTGTTAATGACTTGAAGACACTTCCTAATGCTGAAGACTTGAAGGTGGGATGGTGTGTGGACATAGGCCTAAAGAAAAAAAGAATAGCGTCTAGAGAAATGATAGAAACTAGACAAGATAGAAAACATGTTAGATGTTAGAAACAAGTTAGACAAGAATGATACAAGTTAGACAAGATAGAAACAAGTGGCACAAGATGATAGAGAACAAGTGGAGAATATACATGAACAAGACGTGAAAAGAATAATAGAAAATTAAACTTTTGCAACATCACTAACTGAAGAATCTACAATATTGTTGTCTATAATCACACTTAAATTACTACCAGGGTCGATACCAAGAATATCTTCCCTATGATACAAATGTATCGATTATTACCCGTAACAACTGAGCGACGCAGTTGTTTGTTCATCTGAACTTGTCTAACTGTTGGAATTTGTTTAAATCAGCCGCCGAAATTGGCAGCTGTAGTTTTTGCGACAACTTGAACTTGACCTTTGACCAACTTAAGCTGTTGATCTTTTGCTGTTGTACTGTTGTACTTGAGAACAATCCCACTATACTCAATTGCTCTCACTTTATATTGGACTTCGCTCAATTGTCTACTTGTTGTACTCGAACAATCTCGCTTCGTTCGATTGTTCGGTTAACACCAAAACGCATACAACCTAAACCACCACGGCTTCTTTGCCAACTCCCGACGTTCATACGCCAACTCCTCCTTCAAAGCCTCCAAATCAGTCTCTCTTCTCCCCGAGTCCACATCCATGTCCTTAGCCGGCACAAACAAGATCCAGTTCTTTCTCCAGATCTTGTGGCCAAAGTAGAAGATAATCAACACCACGAAACCCAAGTATCCCTGGAAGAATCCCGCGGCACTGGGTGCTTCTCCAACTGGAAAGAGTGCGATCCAGAACTGGGCAATGATCACGAGCAAGTTCAACACCGCTCCGTAAATAGACCCAATGACTCCAGTTTGTGAGGTAAAAGCGAGCTCATCGGTATTACGGCCCTGGACGTGCAATGCGCGTCTGAATCTAATGTGGGCCACACAGATGGACAACCACGTGAAGATGGACGACAAGGCGGAGATCGACATTAACCAGTCAAACACCTCCTCCTGTTTTCCACTGGCTGCAATGAAACTAATGAGGCCAAAGAGATTGGTGATGATGATAGCAACCAATGGTCTGCCGGCCCTGTCAATGTAACCACAGATCTGTGGAGCCAATCCCTGAGCAGATAACGACGTGAGGGTACGCGAAGTGGCGTACACCAGTGAAGATCCAACGGAAATCACCGAAACCAAAATGACCGCGTTCATCACATGGGGCAAGCCCTTGATTCCACCCTCTTTGATGGCAATGACGAAGGGGGAGGCATTCACACTGCTGTCGGCCCCAAACAAGTCTGGGGAGTTGTATGGCACCAAAAAGGTGATGAGAGTGAGAGAAACCATGTAAAACATCAAGATTCTCCAAAACACTTGTTTTGTGGCCTTGGGGAGGGATTTACGGGGCAGGTCGGCCTCTGCGGCAGTGAGTCCCACCAATTCAGTTCCACCAAAACTGAATGCGGCGGTGACAAACACCGAGACCACACCTTTGAACCCGTTGGCGAACGCACCTGGATCGTGCCAGTACTGTGCACCCCTGTGGTGTCCACTGGGGCCACCACCTGCTGCAAGGACGATAGAGACAATGATAAATACAATGACCGCCAACACCTTGATTGTGGAGAAAATGAACTCGGCCTCACCGTATGCACGCACCCCAAAGAAATTGATGGAGATCACGGCGGTGTAGAAGATGAGAACCCACACGTCGGGGTTGATGGTTGTGTTCCAATACTGCATGGTGATGGCACCTGCCACGAGTTCCAAGGGCAACAACACAAGGAACTGGAAAAAGTAGTTCCACGCCACTGCGAACCCCACACTGGGGTCAATGAAGCGACTGGCGTAAACATTGAAGGAGCCACTAATTGGGAATGTGACAGCGAGCTCAGCCATGGCTTGGATGGTACACAAGATGGCACTTCCCGTGAGGGCCCATGCGATGAGAATACCTCCGGGACCACCCGTACCAAGAGCTGAACCAGTACCCACGAGCAATCCCAGCCCGATGGAACTGGCAATTGCAATCATTTGCAAGTGACGGTTTTTCAACTTGCGCTTGAGCGGAGACTTCTCGGACAGCACATTGATTCTCTGGATATCGGAAAGGTCCTCCTCGTCCACAGAGTGGCGCGATAACAAGTGTTCGGACTCTGGGCAGGGTTTGAAGGAATCTTTAAACGATTGCCATTTACCGGTTTGGGGCTCGTAGGGCGATGAGTGCTGGGGCTGGGACACGCTGGAAAAGTCCTCGCGTGTATTGGAGCCGATGTCGTTGGAGGTCTTCTCCTCCAAGGCCTTTTTGGTTTCAGAGGGCGCCATTGGTGAAAAATTGGGCGTATGACTCTGACTTAAAGCTGCGAAAAAGTTTGAGATGGAAGTTTCTTTTGTGATGACGAAACCGTATTTGCCAATGAATGCAAAATGAATACAAATGAATACAAATGAGCACACAAAATGGGTGAAACGACCCTATAAGGTACGAGGGGAAGGTAGAGGGAGAAGGTGGAGGAGAAGGTAGAGGACAGAAGGTTAAAGAGAGGAAATTAAAGAAGAAGGTTAAAGATGGAAGATGATGAAGGTGGATGAAGGTGGATGAAGATGGAAAAAGATGGATATGAGGAAACATCCTCAATAGACAAAGAACAAGATTGTTTGAAATTCTTCTTAATGAGTGCAGTTCACGTGGAGATCCGCCTCATCGCTTGGAAAATTGCGTCCTGTAGAACGTTCGGAAAAACAAAAACCGTTTTAGGGGTACAGCGAAGATGCACCCCTAATCCATCCCAACCTTAAGAAGCGGGGGAGTTGAAAGGCGGAAATATATCCGAACTTTCCTTAAGGGATGTCCAGGTGCCGATTATTACTGTAGACCCTGTTGGTACCCCGATGTCCCTGAAAAACTATTACACAATGGAGAAGAAAATAAGAAAGTGTGGTATTTCTCGGCGGCAGTTCTGCTAATCCTAATAGTTCTACTAGTCCTAATAGCTCTATTGGTTATTAGTTCTAATAGTTCTATGGTTTCTGATAGTTCTATGGTTTCTGATAGTTCTATTGGTTCTATTAGTTGTATTGGTTCTATTGTTCAGTGTTTTATGTTCTATGTTCTCATTGCACTACGTTACTACAGTCAAGGCAACAGTCTAATTCTAATATTTTAATCTAATCCCATCCTGTGGGTGAGGTAAATAAGTAGCTAATCATTTTCAGACATCCTTCTCCCTAGTATTCCTCATCTTTTCGTAACATTCTAATTTTTAATAGTTTCATTATCGTTTTGTTGTGTTCATGTTGCATGTCATGTTGTCAAGTTATGTTTTCGGTTGAGCTTCTTGATGCTCAGCAAACCTCGCTTCGCTCGGTTCGCTCGGTCAACCATACAACAAATCCACAATATAACAGAATCCACCCCCCCATGTAATTCTCTGCAACAACTTCCTAATCCACGCAGGCTTCAAGTTCATGAGAAACTGCCCACAATTATACCCCTCACTCTCAACACCCACCCCCCACTTGATGTAGGATCTCACACTGCATCCGTGCCAGAAGTTCCACCACTTGGCCCTTTCGCACGGAATAACCCTCAAGAGATTCTTCATGAGAGGACCCGTGGGTCCGTTAATATACTTGTATCCTCCAATAAAAGAGTAAACTTGTCTCGGGTCTTTATCTGGAAGCTGCTTGTCTCCCCAGTGACCTCTAAAGGAAAGCCAGTTCCCGTACTCCAACTCACGTCCCACATGCTTGGCCACAGAGTTCTTCACAAGAGGCGTGGCGTGGGTCCCGTCGTACGTGTACCCCAAGTAGTTCTTTGTGGGGTTCCACAAAGGACCTCTATCTGTGAAATCCGAGAGTATTTCATAGGGCAAATCATGAGGGTGCTGCCCCACAGAAGCGTAGTTGGCATGTGTACCACGTGCACTGAAAATGATGGGATGTCTGTCATCCAATGCGTATTTCTCGAGGTTCTTGTAAAAGAACCCGCCGCCTCCCCCGTGTGCTGACATCCACACGATTTTCGGCTCTCCTTTGTAGAACCGCACGAGTGAGTGCTCCCAGTCCCCCACGTGGTTACCATACGGACCTTGTCCCATGACAAATGGGCCGAGGTTGAACGAGTAGAAGTAGAACCAGAATGCGTCGACCCACCCATTGCCCTTGTCGACAATAATGAGGGTTGCGGGAGCATCTTTGATTTCACCATTGATGAGATTGGGCTTGTTGTTCACGCCAGTAATCCAATCTGGGTCGGCGTCAAAGTCGGTGTTGGCGGTAAGAAACAACTTGTGCGAGTCCTTGAGCGTACTGAGCTTGTGGATATCCATTTTGCTGGTGCCTGGAACAACAGTTCCATTGCCGTACCGGACATGGAAGTTGGTCACAAAGTCCTTGATGTCGTACGGAAGGTACCTCTCTTCAGAGTACAAGTGAACTAGGGGGGCGTACTCTATCACGTAGGGAGGTAATTCGCCATCCTTAAGAGTTCTTTGCGCCAGCAGGGGACGTGATATGATAGGGGGGAGGTCTGCAAAGTTCTTGTCAGAGGTAAAGACACTTTGTACAGCCTCTTCGTTGTTGAGCGCTTGCGATATGTAGGTATCGGGGGGTACAGGGTACCGGACAGTGGAGCTGGCGACGAGGCCAGCAAGTGCCAAAACAGTGGGTAGCATTGGCGGTATATTCGGTATGATCATCAAAGATAAAAGATTATGTAAGGGGCAGGGCTCGTGGGTGACGAATTGGGACAAAGAGTGATCGTCAGTAGTTACTTGTTATTGTTAACTCTCTGACTTGGACTGTGCTGACTGTACTTACTGTACTTACTGTACTTACTGTAGAGCTTGAGAACTTGGGAGAACTTGAGAACTTGGGAGAAGGAGAACTTGAACGACAGCTTATGAAAAGACTTGAGCACCAATGGTCAAATTGATTCCTAAATAGGCAATGATAAAGAATTGACAGGATGACACTTGAAATCCATGTTGGACTATGTTGGAACTACACCTTTCTGACCATTGAATGGTGTCATTTGATGACTGGTTTGGTTGTCATAGCAATGAGAATTTCGCAGCCAATTTCATGTGAAAGGAGGTGCCTATTGTGGTGAAATAGTGTTGGTCTTGTACACTTTCTACACTTTTCATCTCAACTCTTTTCATCTCTACTCTTTTCTTATCTTTCCCTTCATAACTCTTCTGTTCCCTTCTGTCTCTGATCTACCCTTTTCTACTCTGTCCTTCTCATCGCTTCTTCATACTATTTTGTGAACACTTTTCTACTCTACTCTATTCTATTCATCTCTACTCATCTTCAAATCCATCTCACATGTACCTTCAGGCTATTTAACACTCTCACTTCAACATTCACTTACTTATAACTCACTCACTTATAACTCACTCACCACTCACTCGCTCCGCTCGTTCGTTGGTTCGCTCGTTCGTTCTACAATTCACTATTACTCACTCACTCACTCGCTTCGCTCGTTCGTTCGTTCATTCTCGTCTATCTCATTACTCCTAAAAAACAAACACCTGGTCTCCCAACTTGGAAACTGGCTTGGCCTTTGGATAACCCAACTCCACAGCAGCCTTCTTCATGGCAGAGATCATTGGTGGTGGTCCACACAACAACAAGTTGGTCTTTTCAGTGGCCTTTGGAAGGTGCGTGTCGATAATCTCTGGGGTCACGAATCCAACAGACCCGGCCCAGTCCTCTGGGGCCTCGTTCAAGACGTAGTGGATCTTCAACTGGTCGCCGTGTTCCTGCTCGAAATTGTCCAATTCAGCCTTCAACAAAATGTCGTCAGCACTCACATTGGCATACACAAGGTGGATCTTGGTCTTGTCAGCAGGGTTCTTCAAAATAGCAGTGATGATCTGGTACATTGGCGCAATACCAGTACCTCCAGCAATCATACCAAAGGACTCCACCATGTTTGGAGTGTATGTGAAGAATCCCTTTGGACCACGGAACTCAACGTGCTCGCCAATCTTCTTGGACTCAACGTGTCTCGAGATGTTTCCGTTGGGGTAGGTCTTGATCAAAAGGTCAAAGTATCCCAACTCGTCGTCGGTGGAAATTGGGGTGTACGAACGCACAATCTCCTTTTCGTTAATGATTCCTCCGATCGAGATGTGCTGGCCAATTGGGAGACCCAATCTGGCCTTGGAGTGTGGCAAACCAAATCTGTACACACACGCGTTGTGGGAAACACGCTTCTTCTCAATCAAGGGGAACTTCTGGAAAGTGTCCGGCTTCAAAATCGTGGCGGTCTTCTTGTTCTGCTGGAAGAAGTAGAGCGCCACGAACGACACGATGATCAGGGCGATCGTGGCGAAAATAACAAGAGGGTTGGGTTCCGAGTCGGCCATTGGATTGTTGGGGAAATTTTATGACCAGCGCGAACTTTGGTTTATATATCACCAGATTTTGTGTCGACAAATTTGTTGGCACGTGAAGAGACGTAGACGTGAAGATAGTAGTAATACGGGAGTAGTACCAAGAGTACGGGTCTACGATCAATGGCTTCTTCTTATATAGATGGGGCCAGGGTAATCATTTCCTAATGAGGTAAGGGAGTCCGACCCTAAGCAGGCAAAAATACCCAGTGGTACAAAGGCCCAACACTTGAGTGAATGAAAGAAGGCAAATATGAAAGGATGATGGTGAAAGGATGTCGAAGGAGGTGGAAAGAAAAGGTTAAAAGAGGAAGGAGGAAAGAGTTTGAAAAGTCAGATGCAGATGAAAAGTCAGGTGAAAAGATAAGCTGTTTTCGGCAAGTGAAAAATTGGACTAACAATTGTGATAGTAATATTGTGATAGTATAAAATTGTGATAGTAATATTGGGTAGTAGAAAATTGTAATAGAAATATTGTGGTAGTATAGTATTGTGATAGTAGTGAAATTTCACACATTGTGATCTTGTATGATTTCATATGATCTCATATGATCTTATGATCTTGGATCTTCTGATTTTACATCTCCCCTTTATACGAGTGACCTTGATGTTCGTCATCCTGTCATTTCATCTCCTCTGTGATGAGTGGGGAATTGACACGCAAATGGGGTGTCAGTGTCATTAGGATATTTATACCTCTCGTGGTGGGGATTTATCCGAGATCTTTGTTGAGTGTACTGCATATGGGCTGATAAGATAGAAAGGATGAGCAAGTGTTAGGATGAGTTTATGTGGTTAGGATGAAGCCAAGCAAGACAAGCAAGACATTGTAAGACGTCGAAACATAGCAAGGTAGCAACGAGGTATTGATCGGAATTGAGTGAGTCATCGCCTCACTCAATGAACATGGGTGGGCATGCTTCCTGATATATGCTTCCTAAAAACGTAAAATCTGTATTAACCTATAATAATGGGTTGCGTACTGTGAGATAGACTGTCTATTTTTATATACAAGCTTCAACATTCATACCATGATGAGACTGAGTGGGATGCAATTTTTGGACCTCATCTAATTTGGCTTACTCCACATTTCCGCACCTACTTCCATTTTGCACATTCATACATTTTTCCTTCGTTCCCCATTGTCTTTTGGTTTTCTTAATTCTCTTTCTCTTTCTTTCTCCTCACTATTCTCATTGTTCCTCATTCTTCCTCTCACTCTTATTCTTCCTTATTTTCTTCCTCCTCTTCATCATCCCCCCTCACGTTGTAGGAACCCACTATATCCCACCTGGACCCCTTTGCATTTATGCTCACGTACTTGACAAACTTCAAGACAGTCGGGTCTCTCATCATCAAAGTAAGTGTATTCCACTTACACTGACTGGTGAACAACACCGAGTCTTCGTTCGAGTCTCCCAGCTTGTAGATAGCAGGGTCGTCGTCCTCCTCAAACTCCCCGTCGTCCGATCCCTTGAGTGCCATGCACAACTCGTACCCCCCAAACTCCCCCGACTCCCAGTTTGCCGGGTTGGAAGCAGTTGGTGTCAAGTTCAATGTCGACTCCAATAACACGTCCAATTCACTCTCGTTGCGTGCAATCTTCTTGTCGGTTGTGGTGGCCAAGATAAAGTCGTGACCCGGTCTGAACCTCCGCACCAACGTCGAGTCTGAAGTCACCACCAACCCAGTGATGAGCTTGATCCATTTCTTGTATGCCACCGACTTGAATACGTTGGTGAGCCGCACCAAAGCGTCGTCAATGCCCTCAGTCATCTCCTGTAAGAGCTTGAAGTTGGGTTGTTCCTGTGGCCCCACATTCAAATTCTTGATGTCCTTCACATCAAATGGTGCGCACCCATCAATGTACATGAACCTCTGTTTGTGGGGGGGAATTGCGCATTTCCACGGGAACTGGATCTCAGACGACGTGGCCGGGGCTTTGGTGTTGAGTTCATGTTCACGAATGAGTTTTTTCAAGGTGTCGGCATAGTCACCCTTCAAAATGTTTTGCAATTCCACCACCAGTTCCTCAATAAAAGTTTCACATAGCTTCGCAATATTCTCCCTCTTTAAGTACTCGGGATTGATGAACTCTGAAAGGTACTCAACTTCTTCCGCACTCAAAGCATCTTCTTCCGAGAACAACGCCAACTCATGACTTGGAATATCGTATCTCCATGGCTTGGGGAAATCGTACTCTTGAAGCTCTTTACTCTGTAGCTGTTGAAGAGTAGACCTGGCCTCGGTGGCTTCCTGTTCACCTTCTATAAATCCGTCCTCTCCAGGTTGGGGAATGTGGAACCATCCCTGGATACTCAACCTGTGCTTTTCCTCACGAACCTCTTCGACATCGTGGAAAGAAAGACCTGGTTGCACAGTAAAGAATGCCATTTGGTTGAATTGTGGCACGAGCTTCGAGTGGTAGTCGGTGCCTGGGACATTGGGGATGATGGCAGGGAACAACCTGAGCGCTCCCCCGAAATTGGCTTTCCACACCTTGTCGGGATCAGGCATGTACAAGATGAAACTGACTCGCCTGGAGCCAATGACGTCATCGTGGGTCAAGAGATGGCATCCCTTGTGGTACGTGTTGATGGACATGTCTGTCTTGGAAGCGCTCAATTTGCCACAGCCGGTGACCAGGGAAATAAAGTCCCGGAACTCCTGGGAGTAGATGGCTGCACGGAGCTTGTACACCGATGGAAGCCTCGACAAGTCGTCCCAGTCAAGCCCCGATAAATTCGCCAAATCTCCACTCTGGTACACTTTGTAGATGTCTGTTTCCTTCTTGGTGAAGGCGATCTGGCTAAGGACCTCGTCCCTCACGTTTCTGAGAAGCGTATCATCAAAGAGCTGGGTGATGGTTCCCCATCTATATGGCTGCGAATCGGATATTTCATCGCGAAGCTGGGTCTCGAATTCAGGAGACCAGATCTTTTCGTTAAAGAGCTCTTTTATGGGTGTTTCTTGGAGGTGGGCGTCGAAACGCTTCTGCGCATCGTTGGTTTCTTCAGCGGGCCTCTTCATCAGGTGGTGAAAATTGAGAAAAAAGATGGGATGATTCTGATGATTGAAATATTGGTCGTATGAAATTTTAAAATGTTGATGGTTCTATAATAGTTCTTGTGATAGTTCTTATGAATTCTTACGATAGTTCTTACGTTAGTTCTTATGATATTGCATGGAGCTCGTCATAACGTTTACAGATGGTACGTTTCTTCTTATTGGAGCCTAATTGAGTAGTCTCCATGGTGAAGTATAATGACACAAATAAAGATTAGGGTCGTGGAGATCTTTCACTAGTTGTAGTGTAGTAAAATGAATAAGTAGTTCGTTTATTGTGGGATAAGTTCATCACTAGGCAGATACGGTCCCCCATTTCTCTGAAAAAAACTGTCAATTCATCAGCATTCACAATTTCTTACAAAAAAGTGCCAATTTAATCAATATTCATTCCCACCATAACTATTAGAATCCTCCTAGTCATTTTCAATCTGCGAGGAACTCACTTTTGTATCTACATGTTGTATTCTTTTGTCTCTACATGTACTCTTTTGTCTATTCCATTTTCGTTTTGTGTAATATACATCAATCTGCACCCAAAATCAGAGAATTTTTCAATCTCCAATCAGTACGGGCATTGCACACTGCGAATTCAATCGAGATGCTTCCTGAATATGAATCATTTGAGATGAATCAGTGAAGTGTGAATCAGAATCAGTGAAACAGTGAAACAGAATCAGTGAAACAGTGACATGATCAGTGAATCACTTGAGTTCGATTCGCTCACTCTCGCTCACTTCGCTCACTCTCGCTCACTTCGCTCCTAATTAATCAAATTAGCATTATACAGCACATCCTCGTAGTCCCAGTAAAAAGTCAACGACTTCTTCTGGTTCTTCGTAAGCTTACAAGACTTTGCAAAGTCCAACTTGCTAATCTTGTCCTTGACATACGAGTGAAAGTCGCTCTCTGGACACGAAAAACCCGGCCCATTGGAGCATCCCGGTACCGGGGTAACAGCGTCGTTGGTGATAACACGCACGTACGATTCGCCATTGTACTCGTACTTCTCGATGTACAAACGGGCCCCCATAGGCACAATGTGAGAGTGCACATATGGGTTCGGGAAGGGGATGTGGTCATTTGGCAAGTCGTCCGCTGTGTTAATGACACCCAAGGCAGCGTGGAAGAGCTCAATGTCGAAATCATGGGTGAACGACAACCACATCTTGGTGTCGGATTCCTGTGAGAGCAACGTCAACGAAGCATTCACCATGGCAGATGCCACCAAAGGTCCGTTGGGGTTACCTGGGCCGTGGGTGTAGTAGCTGTACAAGTCAATCAGGTAGGAGTTGCGCACATACTCTTCTAACGAGAATAATCCACACACCGGCAGTTCCCCACGCACATTGATCTCGTAGGCACACCACTGGAAAAGGTTCTTGACATCGCTATTGGACAAGTTCAAGCCCGGGTTCAGCGACTCGAAACGCTTGGAAATGGCCTCCAAGTACGAGGAGTCGTACTTGGAAATATAGTTGGCTTTTGCATTTTCATCGTAGGCATTACAGGTGTTACGAGGAGTCAATGAATTGGCGCCCATTTTGGAGCCTTCGTCAATCACAACATACTTGGGGGTATTGGACGAGTAGTCGTCTCCCAAGAAGCCTTTTGCGAAATTCTGAGACGTTTTGTACACTCTTCCAGAGCTGGAGGTGAAGATAGGGAGGGTGGTTTTTTCATCGTAGAGGTCACCGTACTTGGATTTGAAGGACTTGCCGAGGTCGATGGCATCGTCAACCCCCAGGAAGTTTCCACTGGAGTTGGAGTCGGAGGTTTCTTGTTCGTAATTCTTGGTGTCGTTCACAAAGAAGGTGTAGTCGTTGAAAAACGACAAGTCTCCCAGCAACTTGCCATAGTCCGTGAACTTATTGTACAAGTTTTGGAACGTTTTACCATCTCCAGCAGTGGGGTACCTCTCACCGTGTCTCATAAAAAGCTGCACTTGTTGCAATTTGCACCCAGACGGAATTTCAGTCGAGATACCATAGCCGGGTCTTTGGATGTAGGGACCCGAACCTCCCAAGAAGTTGATGATGTTGTATTGCTCCAAAGACGACTGCTGGCTGGAGGTGTCCTGGAAAACCGACTGGCCCGTCAAAAGGAGCCCATTGGCAAGTTTCGAAATGGAGACCATAAAGTGTTTGACCTTTTGGAGTAACAAAGACTAACAGAACACTAATGGAACACTAACGACTAAGGGAAGACTAACGGAAGACTAACGACTAACGGAAGACGACCAAAAACAAAACTCGAGCAGATCTGTTTCAATTAAGCGGGTTGACTGTTTCAAGAGCAGCAGTAATTCGCAGCTATTGATGGTGGTTGATGTACTAATGCAAACACCAAAATGTACTAAGATAAACACTAAGATGAGTGATGTAGATCCGATGACTGTAGTCTGAATGGCGCCGTCACTGTTTTATATCATCTCGTCTGGTTTTGCGTGCGTTGTTAGAGGCTTAATTGGAATAGGGCTTAAGAGTCTATTTTTGGACGTGCGTCTCAGGTCTGCACAGAAAATATACTTGACATCAAACAAGGTTGAAAGATGTTGGTCTTTAGTATGTAAGTGATGCCAGTCTAGTGGTGTGGAGTCAATAGTTACATCAACATAGTAAAAGAGGTCAACGTAGTGAAGTCAACATCATATAGTTTCTAACTAGATCAATCTATCTTTTGTGACTGCTGATCCGTTCTGCAAGTGGTACACAATAGCGTGCCCTACAATGCTTTTCCTCCACACAATTCCAGTTGGAGTGCTTGTAGTACGTTCGGTAAATAGCGTGCATTAGGTCATCCCTGACGCTGACCCCGCAACAATCCACGGGGACATTGTATAGAAATTGAGCCTCGTGGGAGCCAAATGAGCGAAGCGAATTTGTGAAGTTGTAGTGAGAAGAAGCGGGAAGTTATAGTGAGAAGTTATAGTGAGAAGAAGTGGGAAAAAGTAAAAAGTTGAATGTAGTGAGCAAATCAGACTGCTCATTACTCAAAATTGATGATAGACACTATATAGACAATGGATAAACGGGGTACTCTCAACCTTCTATGACCCTGGAACCACGTTTCTGCACCTGAACCTTCAATGAGGGATTAAACCGTGAATCAACTTTATGTACTGGTTTGGAGAATGTCTATTGTGAGTATTACGCTTAAAGCCACACGTGCTTGAAAGGTACGTTTTTACGTCAAGTGATTTTTGGTTTCTTTTTTCCAGCGATGAGCACTGGGGAAATGGTAAATTGAGTTGATCGTATCTTGATCGTATTTTGAGTATGAGTATATAGTATTTTAGTAACTTGAGTATTGAGTTTATTGAGTATTGAGTATCTTGAGTATCATGTATCTTTAGTCTCGGAATCTTAATAGTACATTTATTACTTCTAAAATTAATTGTAGGTGGTGGCTTAAGGCTTCCTAAGCCTAAGGCTTACCACAAAATAAAGATTAATTGAACTAAATTTGGTCTAAGCACGCGTGACCTTACTCGTAGTCAGGAGCTTGTGGGCCATTCTTCTAGGGAATAATGAGAAAAATGGAATAAATGGAATGAATTGGAATTAATGGGAATAGTGGAATAATGGGAATAGTGGGAATAATTGGAATAATGGAATGGTAGAGTGTTGCAAACCAAACCATTCGCTTCGCTCATGGTTTGGTTTGTTTAGTTTGTTTACCACTTCGCCTGGGCCAATCCAATCTTACGATCCTCCAAATTGTAAACCGCATAAACACTTCTCAAAAAGTTGTCACCGAAAATAGGGTCCCCACTAGTCTTCACCACTCCCAAGTAGCAAGTGTCTCCCAGCCTGTACCAGATAAAAGACGAGTACGGCACCTTGATCACCGCCCCGTTATCGAAATTGAACTCAAAGTTTCCGGCGGGAATCGTACAGTCCACCGAGTATTTGTTCAGGTCGCTGTCATACTGTGCGTTTGAAAATTTCGCAGCAATTGATTCCGCAAGGTCCGAGGGCACAAGTGTCAAGGTGGTCCCACTATCTAACAACGGGGCCACAGACGTGCTAATGGACGTGGAGTCCGCACACTTGATCGAGGAGAGATTGACCCGGAACTCCCTGTCTGAAGCAATACTCACGTATACTAAGTCACCGGTGTACTTGCTACTGTCAGTGGCTCCGAAAAGAAGTGTTCCTGTAGTGGAACTTGGGCTGCCCAAGTACATGGAGTAGTAGTTCTTCAGAATGATGCCCTGGTCAACCAACAACCCAGGGAGGTTCCTGTAGTGGGGGGTGGTGGACTCGTTGTCTTCAAGTCCAATGCCAAAAATTCCGTTCCCCAGTGTGGATTTGTTAGCCACGCCAAATTTCGCACCCGTGACAGTGGCCCCGCTAATGGTCACGTCGTCCTTGTAGAAATCTCCACTGGATCCACTACCGTCCACGTAACTGATCGAAAAGGGGGAACCGGTGTCCACTGCGCTTGTGGAACTGCCGGAGTCGTAGGTTCCTTGGGACGTGCAGTCCGAGCCCTGGCAATCCACATTTGCAGCCATTACCCACAAATCCGAACTGCCAGTATCAATCAACACATAAATCTCCTGCTTGTCGGAACCCACCTGGATCTTGGTTCTGTAGTAGTAGCCTTCGTTTTCAAGCGAGGTACTGACCTTTTTTGATACGGCCTCGGTGGTGTTGTCATAGAGTTTGCCCACATATGTACTATTACTTCTTTTCTGGTTTTTGACCTCAGTAACAGTTGCATTTGCGTAGGTCTCGTCTCTTTTAAGATTCAACGAAAGGTGCAACCCAATACTGATGATTTCAAACTCCAACTCGAGCCCACCAGTAGATGGGTCCAATGAAAGTGAGCCATCAAGATCAAGACTAAGACTTCTGGGAGTTTTTGAAGATTTGAATTGGCTGTTCAAGTGTTGGAGGGTATTTGACTCTTTGGAGGTGTTCAACTCTTTGGAAGAGTTTGAAAGACCTTTGTTTGAAATACCTTTCGAAAGAAACTTCAGCGACTTGTGAATTTCACTGGGACTGATATAGAGTGCTGCAACAGCAGTGACCAAAGCCAAACGAACCAAAACCATGATGTACCGTTTCCTCTCAGCTATGCTCTCTGCTCTTTATATACTGTCTGCTCTTCATATACTCATTATATAAGTGACTGAAATTCTTGCATATTTGCTCTATCTGCCTATTGTTCATTGTCGCGTCACCTCTCATCAATTGCTTCGTGCTGGTTCATATATTCAATTGTCTTCTTATCTTCTTGTCCCTTCCCTTCTATTGTGTTGTCATCGAGATCTTACCGATAAGATCTCTTCGATGACATACCAGCATCTCATACAATGCTCGCCTGTGACATCAACACCCCGTTAACCTCGTTGACACCGCTGCGCCTCTGTTTGCTTATTTATTGTTTCCGTTGTCTTTGTCTCTCTATTGTCTCCCTATTATCTTCACTATTGTCTCTCTATTGTCTTCTCGATTGCCTTCTTTCCTGTCTATTGTCACTTCTTCTTATTGTCACTACGTCTTTGTCCTTTATCCGTTCTATTGTGCGTCCCAATTTGGCTATTCGCAGCCATCTTCACATGACGATAAGCACGTGCCTGATCGAGATGTTCACGTGACCTATTCATCAGCTGATGGAAGCGCCGTTTCTGAGCTGCGTCGCAACTGCGTTTTGTGTGCTGATTGTTGCAACTCACGTGACGCCGGAATCGGATTGAATCAGAATGAGTCAACCTGGCTGAAAAATCCAAAATCAACTATACATTTGTTGAACGCCAGACCCAAAATGCCCTCGTCTCCGCTTCGTCCGCTGTCTTATAACTCCGTGCTAGACCTCGCGTCTGTCAACTCGCGCAACTGGGTTGTGCAGAAGTTCGGAGGCACCTCCGTTGGAAAGTGCGCCGGTTCCATCGTTGATGACATTGTCAAGGTGTACAACCAGAACTACCGTGTTGCTGTTGTGTGTTCCGCACGTTCCTCCCACACCAAGAGCGAAGGTACCACGTCGAGGTTGTTAAAAGCTGCCGATATGGCGAGTGAAAATGCCGACTACCAATCGCTCTTGCAAGTCATTGAGGACGACCACGTCGACAATGCAAAGGCCGAAATCAAAGACCCCGAGATCAAACAAGCTTTGATCGATAGCACGCACAACGAGATCGCTCGTGCGGGAGAATTGTTGAAGGCATGTCAAGTTATCGGGGAGATTTCGCCCAGAACACTTGATTCCATCATGTCTATAGGTGAGAAGTTGTCGTGTTTGTTCATGCTGTCTTTGATGAACGACCGCGGCTTGAAAGCCCAGTACATCGACTTGTCCACCATCATTCCATTGGACTATGATTTTACTCACGGATTCGATGACTCCTTCTACAAGTTCTTGTCTACTGAGTTGGGCAAGAAGGTGTTGGAATTGGACTCCGATACCGTGGGTGTTTTGACTGGGTACTTTGGAAATGTTCCAGGGGGTTTGCTCAATGGTGTGGGAAGAGGATACACCGATTTGTGTGCTGCTTTGGTTGCGGTTGGCACCCAGGCTGAAGAGCTCCAGGTGTGGAAAGAGGTGGATGGAATCTTCACTGCGGACCCACGCAAGGTTCCAAATGCCCGTCTCTTGGAGTCTGTGACCCCTGATGAAGCCGCCGAATTGACCTACTATGGGTCCGAGGTTATCCACCCATTCACTATGGAGCAGGTCATCAAGGCCAAGATTCCAATCAGAATCAAAAACGTCATCAACCCCAAGGGTAAGGGCACCATCATATACCCAGACAACGTGGGGAGAAGAGGCGAGGACACTCCGCCACACCCTCCTGCTGCATACGAGACGTTGTCCCCAAGATTTGTTGCGCAGCACAAGCAGCGTTCGGCCACTGCCATCACCGCAAAGCAGGACATTGTGGTGGTGAACGTGCACTCCAACAAGAAGACCTTGTCGCACGGGTTCCTCGCACACATCTTCAACACGTTGGACAACTACAAGTTGGTGGTGGACTTGATCTCCACCTCCGAAGTGCATGTGTCGATGGCCCTCTCGATACAACAGGACCAAGAGGCCCTGCTCAAAAACGCCGTCAAGGAGCTCAGGAAAATGGGGACTGTGGACGCAACTAGAAACATGGCCATCGTGTCCCTTGTTGGAAAGCAGATGGTGAATTACATTGGTATTGCGGGTAACATGTTCAAGGTTCTTGCAGATGAAAAGATCAATATCGAGATGATTTCACAGGGTGCGAACGAAATCAATATATCCGCAGTCATCAATGAGAAGGATACCATACGCGCATTGCAGAGTATCCACGCACGTTTGTTGGAGAACACCCCGATTCTGATGGGGAGTGCAATCGATTTGAGATTGGAGTCGTTGAGGACTGAGTAGAGAGCACAATTGAGCGTAGCGAAGTCGTGCTAAGGGTGAGAAGAGTACAGTACAGTACAGAGAGTATGGGAATCGGAAAAGTAGAAAAGGATGAGAAAAATGAGGACGTGAATATAGGATGTGAATAGATTGAGAATAGATTGAATAGATGATTGAGAGATCATTGAGTAGTAAATAGACATCGATTGTGAATAGATAATTGAAGACACCAACTGATGGAATATAAAACAATTGAACGAATTTATAACAATTTCGCTTCGCTCAATTGTTACACCAAGAATACATAACAATTTCGCTTCGCTCAATTGTTACTACAAAAGGATTGAGCAATATTTATACTTCGTTCTGCTCATAAAGCGAATTGACATGCTGCTACTAAGCAACGACATTTGCTCTTGTTCATATGTAGGGTACACTTGAGCAACAACGCTCACTCTTGCTTTCATGTTGCTCATGTTGCTCATGTGACGATCAATCAACAATTGAACAACAACGAACAACAATTCGCTTCGCTCATTGTGTCATTGTTAAATATCAAAATCACCCAGCTCTCTACTTCCACTACCCACATGAGCATTTGCATTCTCCTCAATCAAACCCTCAAACTCACCCACCATGTTACCCAACAACTCTGCGGCCAACTTGTGGTATGCCAATTGGGCCTTGGTCAACTCCAAGAGCTCCTCCAACGGCTTGGCATTCTCCAAGACGTTCTGCATGATGCTTATGGCGTCCTCCACCAAGTTTGCAAAGTCGTCCTCTGCATTCTCCATGATGACACGCAACTGCGGTTCCTTGGCCGGGTTGGTGCAGTTGGTCAACGCCAATCTGGCCAAGTCGTAGTCGATTCTCTTTTCCTCCACCTTTCTTTGCACGCTGTTGCTCTGGGAAATCAACTGGCGCAAGGTGGTGGACAAGGGCTTGTTGAATTTGGACTTTATCAATTGGTCCTGGCCCAAACGGGCGTTTGCAATCTTGTTCAAGTTGCTCGAGTACACATCCAAGCCCTTCACCAACACATCGTGGGTATCGGCCTGGGAGGTCAAGTTGGCGGCATCAGTTGCTCTTGACAAGGCGTGGTACAAGGTCTTGGGTGGTTTGAACTCGCCGGTGGTGGGGTTGATCAATGCAGCCTGTGCTTCGGCGGGGGTGGTGGCCTTGGACAAGTTGGCAACCCTGTTGGTGATGTTCTTGCCAAATTCCGTGAATGATTCCTGAAGATTCGAAGGGTAGTCGTAGCTCTCGTTCTCGTAGGTAGTGGTGATCTTCAAAACGTTCTTGTAGAGGGCCTCGATCTTGTTGCACTTTTCCGCCAACTCAACGTATTCCGAAGGTAACTGGCTAATGTCTTCCTCGTTCACCTTGCCAATCTTTTCTTGGACAATCCGCGAGGTTCTCTGTGCCATTGGGAGGAACTCATTGTTGAAGTCCTCGGTGAATTTGTCTCCCAACGACTTCAAGTCCTTGGTGAAGTTAGCAAAGTTAAACGACATGTTGTTGTAATTTTGATTTCAAAAAGGGGCACGATATAAATGCGACATGAGACATGCGACATAAACGCGACATTGGTAGACGATAGATAGACGATAGATCAAGAGTAGTAAACTTAGACAGTATGTATAAGCTACAAGTGTACTAGTGTACTAGTGTACAAGTCACAAGTTGTAAGTTCACAGTTCACAAGTTGCAAGCTTTATAAGTTGTACGAGTTGTATTGTAATTTCTAACTGCATGCACGTGTGGTCGAAGCCATAAACAGCAAAGCCATTAACGGGGCTTGAGTGAGTTAGCTGAGTTTTGACTATATATAGCGACTGTGTTTCATTAAGCGGTTTGTATTCGGACATCCACCGAAAATATGCTGCAATTACACAAAAAGGTGGTTGCAAAATTCATCCAAACAACGAGCGAATCAACAACGAGCGAAGCGAGTTGTTTGGTAAGACATGAATAAACAACGAGCGAAGCGAGTTGTTGGTAGAAAATATGAAAAGTGATAAACAACGAGCGAAGCGAGTTGTTTTAGAGAATATGAGAAGCGAACAACTCGCTTCGCTCGTTGTTTGGTAGAAACATTAGACCGATTTGAGTGAGTAGAACATCAAAAGTTAGTCGGCAGATTGAAAAGCACATTGGGTGAGTAGAAAAGTCAAACATTTCAGTTATAAAACTAAAGTGAGTGTTTTTGTGAAGAGAGGATAAGAGGTTAGCTATTGAGTTAGCCGAAAACAAGAAAAGTGATAACCAGTAAGTACAAAACAACTCGCTCTGCTCATTGTTTTTTAACTACTTTGTACTACAATTCACAACTCGCTCATTTATTTTCCGCTTCGCTTATGAGTTTGAACTCGCTACCAATGAACTTCTAGCACAAACTCGCTCCGCTCGTCTGTGCTAAAAGTTCAATCCCCTCTCAAAAAACTCTGCCACCGCCAGGGTCAACCTATTTCCAGCCTCAATCAACTCCTCATCATTATTCGATGGCCCAAACGTAATACGTAAAAAGTTGGAATTCTCCTCACTAAATTCTGCATCCACAGCCATATTGATCCCTGGCACCACCCCTACACCATGCTCCAAGAACTTCCAGTTGAGCAACTTGACCTTTTCACTAATCTTTGTACCCTGTGGAAAGTTCAAGATCACCGTAGCAAACATACCCGCGTTCGAGTCCAAGACATCAAGGTACCCCTTCTTGTAGGCCTCCGATTCGTAGATGGCATGTAGCAACACGTTCTTTCTCCTGGAGTAGGCAGCCCTGAGACGGATGATCCAGTCGACCCATCCGTCAACCCCCCCAAAATGCTGTGCAATCACATTCTGGAACAAGGTTTGCGAAGTACCCGAAGATCCTCTGGTGAGAGACGTGTAATTTGCAATGGCTGCAACCACATCCTTGTGGGCCAAAATAAAGCCCAATCTCAACCCAGGTGCAAAGAGTTTCGAAAACGTCTCCACACGAATGACCCTACCGGAAGTATCAATGGACGAGTACGAATCCACGAGTTGTTTCAAGTAATCATCCACACTCTTTATTTCGGGAATTGGGGCCTTGGGATCATCGTACTTGGAGAGGGCCAAGTACCCATAAGGATCGTCCTCAATAATTCCAAAATCGTATTTTTCAGCCAATGCATATACTCTCTTCCGGAGAGCTACCAGCTGGGTGAAACCAGTTGGATTTTGGCCCGTGGGGATGGTGTACAACACCTTTGGTCTGCGCAAACCAGGCTTGAGAGTTTCCCAATTCTCCAACAAATTTTCGAGGTAATCCGCGTCCAAACCCTCGCTGCCACGCTCGATTTTCAACTTGACAGGCACAGCAATGCCCCCCACATTTGAGAGGAAGGACAAAAATGGAGAGAATGTGAACTCTTCAATCAACACAACGTCGTCCTTGTCGACAAACGCATCAATGGCTTTGTTCAAACCGTCTCCAGCTCCGCTGGTGATGATGGTGTCCCAATCCTCATACCCTGGTTTGTGGAGTTTCTTCAGGAACTTTTTGGTGAATTCCAAAATTGGTGGGATTCCAGTCAATGGAGAGTACTGCAACCCTTGCGAAGTGCCAATGTGGTCGTCTGCTTCAGCAAACCGTGAGATGGTGATTTTGTTGGGTGCAGACTTTCCACTCAAATGGTCGAATGGCTGATCCACAATGTTCACGTCAATTGATTCTACGGGGAAGAATCCATTGTTGGGAAGACCCCAGTGGAGGGGGAGCAACTTTGGGTGGGGTTTGAATCCGGGAGGGGCTTCGCCATTGACCTCGGCAAAATGACTGAACTTGCGGGAACCTGCCCTGGTGGAAATGAGGTGCGACATGCTGGGTAATGAAGAGGAAATAGGCTTTAAATATTCATTCTTATCGTAGTTTTTGTGTAATTGTGGATTGACAGCCCACAAATTATAGAGCCAGTGGATATAGGAAGAAACAAAGATTCGACAACATTGAACAGTCGAGGGTCCACAATTGAAGGTTCCAAAAGAGAGGATGAAGTTCCAAGTACCTCATTCAATTGAGTTATGGTGTATTTGTATTACTAATGCTTATCATGTCAATTTTTTGTGTCACCTGTGGAGACCACAGTAAAATGAGGGCACCACAATTGTTGTGGGTGAGGAAGAATTGATAGGGTCCTCCGGAATTGATACTTGAAAAGATGCTGGAAAATGGTACTTGAAAGTGGTGATTAAAAATGCATAAGAAATGGTACTTGACTTTTAGGAGGTTCACGCGTAAATGTCATACCCGCTTACCCCGGTAAAAACAACGTTCCCGATCATCTTTTGAAAAGAAAAAGACATCAGTCGATTAGGGTTGGTATTTCAAAGCATTTGTTCCACTGTGGATTTCTCCAAGTTCTTTGTTGCGGATTAAAATAACACTTTATTTGGTACGCAATTTACGCCAATCCCCAATGAGAAATTCTCAGTAAACTTCCCGCTACAAAAGGAAAACTTCTCGCTACATTCGTTTTTTCGCGATTCATGCGTAACTGTCATACCCGCTTACCCCTGCAAAAACCATCTTCCTGGGCCCGTTTCAGGAATTTGAAGAATGCAGTGAATTCAAGTGATCACGGTAAATCATATACTGAGTTGTGAGTTTGTATATCTTTTAGAAGATGGAGGTATGGGAGTTTTTTGACGGTATGATATTTACGCATTCCGCGAACAAGGAAAGAGTGTTAGAAATATGAAGTCCCTCTAATGAGAAAATGGCTCTCAATTTTTTGATTCATTTTATCTATTCATCAACAAATCCTCCTGTCTTCGTATTTAGCCATGGTTTCAGAAACAGGCAGTTGAACATATGATCAATCTTGTATTGTCAAACCATTCGTTTCGCTCATGCTTTGTGTCCTTTATCCTATGCACTTTCATTCATAATAATACACGTCTATACACATCTAGTTTACAATATCAGCCGTGGTAGAAGGGAGATGTAAACGATTTTTCATATCATCACTCCCAGAAAATCTCCTTGTACTCGATTGGGGCACTTATTGAGGTGTTGTGTTACACCTGGCGTGGCTTGATTATTTCTAGTTTTCTAGCCGTAAGGTCTTGGAACCTTACTGATTTTGAATCCCTTCTTCTTGGTGTTCCCTTATCTGGCTATGCTCGATGCTTGCCTTCATCCTTAGAGCCCATATCTGTGCTGTGTGCTTGGTTGACTTTTAAGAGCACCTCCTATAGTCTGCCTTGACTTTTAGAGCACAACTATGCACTGTAGTTCCTTTTTGAAGCACTTTGTGCTTTCTTCATTCCTCAAGCACCACAAACGATTGAGATGCTCTGTGCTTTCTTTATTCCATAGAGCACCTCGCTATGCTCGATGCTCGGTCTAAATCATCTCCTCATCCAATATCTCATCCTCAAGATAATTCGCACCCTGACAAGCCCTATACTCTTCTATCACCCCCACCACCGCCTCTCTGCACTCATTAAACATATCCATCACCCTATCCCTCTCTGCATTGTCATTCAGGTCAGTGTACAGATTGATGTATGCCCGCCTATTTGCCAAAAGATCGTACTGTTTCAAGATCCTTCCAAACACCAGCACAATAGACGTGTTATTCGATAGTTGTATTCCATTTATCTCCTTTGTATCTTTCTGGGTAAACGGTGGTTTCTTCCCACTAACGAGTTGGATCAGCGACGGGGTCCAGTCCACAAAGTTAATACGTTGTTGTGCCTTGATCAAGCCCTTGCGTATTTCGTCTTGGTTCAAGTGAGTCCCCATCAAGTAGTTTAGCACGGAGATATACTTTATTGGTTCCGTGACTCTGTTCATTTTGTACCTATCATTGAGTAGCTCCAAGATCATCTCGTACTCGTTAGTATACGAGGACTTTGAGATTTGCAGCGTGAACGGGGCAATCAGCACCGTCAAGAACTTGAGGTCTGCGGTCGGCACCAACGTCGAAAAGATCAGCTCGTGGGACGTGTACATGTAGTTGGGGTAACGCAAAGGGTTGGACAAACTTGCCGACACAAACGAAATCAACTTATTTGCACCTTCAAACGCCGCAATCCCGTCATCTTTCCCGCTGGTATTGAACAATAAGTTCTCAATACTGTTCAAGGCATCGTTGTGGAACACCACGGTACTATCACTAAAATCTATCAAGCGTTTCAAAGTGAGCACAGTATTATAAGGCTGCACCACCACATCACTGGTTTCTTCGTTAGAAGGGAAAACCGAGAATGTATTGACCAATTTCTTGGACCCAAACCGATCAGACAAGAGCTCGAGCATGAGAGAACCCACACCAGCACCTGTTCCACCAGCCACCGAGTGGAAGAGCTGAAAGTTGGAGACATTATCACATTTATCGACCTCGCGATCGATTAAATCCAAGAGTTCTTCTTGGTTTTCAGTAGCGTAGGCCTGGCCCTGTTTCCAGTTGTTGGCAGCCCCAGATCCACGTTCGCTGAGATGGACGTTTCTGGGGTTGAACATGGGCAACGCGTTTGTGCACTTTGTGATGACGGAGGGTTCGAGGTCGATCAAAACAGCACGAGGAGTGTACTTTTGCAGCTCGCTCAAGTTGAAGAAGAGCTCGGGGCGGTCGTGGCGATCGGGTGCACTGGTTTCTGGTTCATTGGGGGACTGGAACCTGGGACCTGTTTGTGGATAAGGCAACAGAGACCCATCGGGGAGAATGCCATGTTCACTTGCGAGTTGGTTCCAGTACTGGAGACCGACTTGGTTTCCACACTGGCCCACTTGGAGGGTAATTGTCTCGCTAACAGTTAGTATGAGGTGAATGAGGAGGTGTTGTGTACTTACCCTGGCATGATGAAAATACAATTGAGCGTAGCGAAATTGTATAGACGCGAATCAAAATACAATTTAGCGATACAATTGAGCGAAGCGAAATTGTAGAGCCTTCGAAAAGAAGATCAAAAGAGAAGATAGAATACATAAGATAGAGAAAGAAAATGGAGAAGAAGATAGACCTAGAGAATTTAGAAGATAGGAACCCAGAAGATAGAAGGTCGAAGATAGACAAGATGGAATAGAGAGAACCTATTAGATAGAAGCCATAGAAGACAGACTAAGCAAAGTAGATATAGATGATAATATTGATAGACCAAAACAGTTGGGACAAGAATGAGACATGAGTAGTAGGGGACTTGGAGAAGAAATGTACTACAATTTCTGAAGATATCGACGAGATATCCAACGAAAAAGTGTCATTACTAACAGAAGCAATTGAATCAATAATTAGCGTATCCCCTAACTTTCATCGACCGCCTCAAACGAGAACCATAAATTCGCATAAAAGCGTACAGTCAGGAATTAGCGAGGTTGGAGAAAAAGTCGCTTAGCACAGGAATAATTTAATAATGGTACCGTGAAAAGTTGTGATAGTAGATATATGAGAATAATTTGGTATTGATAGTATAAGAATGATACTATGAATAAGTTGAATTGATGTTTAATCATGGTAAACTAAGAAGTAGAAGGCTTGTCATGAACCCAGTCGGTACGATTAAATTAGATTGATAGAGCATGTACACTTAGTTATGAGTGTAATTAGGAGAGTAATTATGAAGGAGAATGTAATTAGGGGATAGTCTAATTGGGGTGAGTCAAAATGGTCTGAAGACTGAAAAATTGTTCCCCACAAGATTCACCCTCTCATCCAAATGTTCATGTTCCTGTCATGTTCTACATCCTTAGTCTTTTTGTTTCATCTTCTTATTTTTAATTGACGATATGCTAAGTTGCTAGTTTAGTTGCTAGTTTAGTTGCTAGTTTAGTTGCTTCCAATTGCTTCCAATTGCTTCCTCTAGTTGCTTCCTCCAATTGCTAACTTTCTCCACTAGTTTCTCCACTAGTTTCTTCAAGTTGCTCTCTTGTCTAGCTACTTTCTAAACACATTTCCCTCACTTTGGAGCCCTGATATGGTCCATCTCTTCTGCTGCAGGAATGCGATAGAGCCGGTACACCATTAGTTATGCATGTCTGAGACTTGCCGTTTTCGGCTAAAAACCCCCAGTGCGTTACAGGGTTCAATGAGCAAATCAGTACACAGTTGATTGCTAATGAAGAACAATGCTCATGATGTTGTCAAGTTGATGGAGAGTCTCTTTTCTAGCAGTCTTCAACTATTTCCTTTCTTCTACCATTCCCTTCTTTCTACTATTCTCTACCATTCTCTACCATTCTTTCCATTCTTCCTACTCTTTCTAGCAATCTTCTATTATTTCTCATTCATTCTTCATTCTTCCATTCTTACTTTATTCTTCCATTATTCTCTCTAATCTTATTTATTTCTAACTCTCTATTTCACTCATTCCTTTTCTTCAATCTTCATCTTCCATCTTCCATCTTCCATCTACTATCTTTATTCCTCTACTCTTCCCTCATCCTCCCCTCCTCTGGTGTTTACCTTGAGCCACATCTAAGCCTCTACGCACATAGATCTTTTGAGGACTGTTTGACTGTTGTGGCCAGCGCCTTATCGCAACCTCGGGGGTGGTGCACGGATTTTGTATCGGCTGGTTCGGAGAACCGTCTTTGTGTTCCCGAACGGTCCCCGGACTGGAAAAATGCATATGAACCCCAAATTGCCCTCACGAATACCGATAAGAACTCAGCGGAATCTCTGGATATTCGTCTACTTTAATTACCTTGCTCCTGCAGCTTGCCACTAGAAGATTTCCAACCTTAGTTGTAAGGATTATCGGATATTTCCACATCCACGGCTAGATCCACGGCTACACAAGTACTGACTGCTTACTAAACGCACTGCTTACTCAACGGTAACTAATTAACTACTCAGCTGTACTCAACTGTACTCAGCACTCAACACTCAACAATCAACAATCAACTGTTCTGTTAGCTGCTAACTGTTAACTGCTAACTGTTAACTGCCAGTGGTCTATCATCCTGTCAGAATCCTGTCAGCTCATCACATCGACGTTCTTAACATAATCTAATACACTTAATAAGGATAATATCAATTATCTTGAAATTACCGACCGTTCACATGTCCTCAATCTACTACACTGCTGCATCGCTTGCCATTGGGTACATATGTGTGCTAGGATTGGCCAATGCCATACCCCATGTTCGCGTGCGCTCCCTTGGGTGGCTCTCAATTTGCGGCGTCCTGGTGGACCTGCCCCTGGCCGAAGTCAAGGTGGACAAGATCCGTCTCCGACCGTGTTTCTCAAGAGGTTCCGATAACGTCTTTAAGTTTTTTAGATTGGAACTTGTGGGGGTGGATGTCAACTTGAAAAAATCAGAAAAGAAGGGGGAGAAGGAGAAGGAGAAGGGAGTGAAGGAGAAGGAGAAGGGAGTGAAGGAGGGAGTGAAGGAGAATAAGAATCATAACGAGAAAGAGGGAAAGAAAGAGAATGAGAAGGAAGGAAAGAACCAGAAGAAAGATGGAGATGGGGGAGATAATGGACAGCCTCTGAATGGTAGCTGTCCCACACGAGATGAAAATCGCAGGTCATTTGAGGAATTGACCACCTTTCGTATTCCCGCTCGCATATACAATGTCATGTTAAAGTACCGGTGGATCAACCAGATCCGCGTGCGGTTTTTCAACATCAAGGTGCGGCACAGCGACTTTCAGCCCCATTTGGAGATGGGCTTGGAATTCGCAGAGGTGCAGGCAAATTATAGTTATGTGGGTGCGGCCAAGTTCACGTACACCATGATCAACGGAACCCTTCAGGATACAGAAACACACGAGACGGTGCCGTTGATACGAAGCGTGGAGTTTGTGTTGTCGCTAGACGCAGTCACCTCAGTAAAACCATCAGACCAGAAGCACGTGTATATGAGCCTCGATAAGTACAGGGTGAGCTTGTCGGTGGGCAAGGTGAATGTCCCATTGAATCTTGTGAGGAGAAGGAGGACTGAGGAAGAGAAGAAGAGGGACGAGGAGCTCAAGAGAGCTAGAAAGGTGAGAGAAGATCAGCTTGAAAGGAAGGCAAAGCAGCGGGCGTTCGAAAGTACTTCTGATGCTAGAGTTGAGGGGGCCAAAGTTGATGGAGCCAGAACTGATGGAGCCAGTGTTTATTCTGCTGACTCAGCTGTTTCAGCTGATTCAGATTCTGGGGACGTATCACCGGGTGATCGACCCTCCCTTTCGTCCACCTCCTCAAAACATAGGAGAACCTCTTCCGAAGACCTGATCCAGGAAGGAGAAAAGGTCAACTTGGTAAAGGCCGACCACTTTGATAGAGAAGGATCCAAAGTCAATGATATCGATGACCAAATGTTCTTGACGAAAGAAAAGCTTTACCCCATTGATGAGGGCGAAATTGAAGATATCGAGGACGATGTGTCCCATGTTCCTATCAGAGGTCCCCCAATCGCCAAGGCTCTCGAAAAGGTGGTGCCGTTGGTTCTTGGCTTTCTTGATACTTTTGAAAAGATCGACATCAATTTCGAGGAGTTCAATGTCAAGTCCGACGACAATGAGGTGAGTGTTTCCAACCTCACCACAAGTATCTTGCACGAAGACGAGAGCGAGTCCGATAACCCCCTTGGACTCCGCGTGTACCTCACTGCTTTGAAGGTGCTGGATCAAGGGTACAAGGTGTTTGAGCTCCCCCTGGCCTCGGTCAAGAGCACTACCGATCCCCATTCCTTCATCAATGCTGCTCTCGACTTGTTGCGCGGCGACCAAAACGCAGCAAACCACGTCAATTGGGATATCAGGAGTGTCATCACTAACCCAACAGTCCACTTGTACTATGACCAGATCGTCGCAGCACAGGGCTCTATACAACACACCGAGGCCAAACCCAGCGATGACCGTCACCCCGACGACTTGATTCTCAGTCCCATGGCGGTTGTCAATAAGCTCAGAGTGTTTGGGGCCCGTCTTGGGGCTGTGGAGATGATCATGAAGATACACATGCCCAAGTTGGGATCCAATGCCCAGCACTACTCTCGAGGGTCCCATGAAAATTGGATCGTGCTGGTTTCGATAGCGGCGCTCGCATTCAGGTTCTTCACCCGGGACTTCCAGCAAGAGGCGAGAAAAAGACCCAAGCTCGGGGCTTTTGTCAAGCTCAAGTCGGTCAAATTCGATGCCTTGGGCAATACCCTTCATTTGCCAAAGGTATCGTTGTTGTTGAACTACAACATTATACAACAAATGCTCTCGGTCAAGGTGAACAGTAAGTTGATCAAGGCAGCTTCTGTGAATGATGCAATCTTCATATTGGTGAGAAAGTTTAGGAATATTAGAAACGTCAAGTATAATGAGCGTTTCGACGAATTGAAGAGAAAAGAACAGGGAGAGGACGTTGGCCCGAAAGAGACACCAAAGGAAGAGCCTTCTGACCCTTCACTCGAGGGGTACCTCGATCTCTTTTCTGTGCTTCCGTCATTTTTCAGCCAGATCCGCGTTCATATCGATGCTCTTGAAGCAGACATTCTTTGCAAGGACCACCTTCCCAGCCAGAAGATTATCGACCCACACTCCAAGGAAGAGATCGATCTCCGTGACTACAAGCGTGGTGTCTTTGTCCGCTTCAACACCATTGATTTGGGCTACCTGCGTGTCAATTCCACCATTCGGTGCAGTGTTCACACCATTAGCTGCTACACTGTTTCTGGGTGCCATAGCGAGTACGTCGACGACTTTGATGAGATCACCACCTTTGAATCCAAAAAGAATGACTCTGAATCCGATCTCTCGAGTGTGTTTTCAGATGCGCTGGTGGACTCTGTGATGCAGGAGGATATGGAACATGTGGGTGCAAGTGGTCACCGCAAGGTGAAGAAGGTGTTCCAGACGCACGATTTCAGTGTTAGCAACAGCGAGAAAGCCCCAAATAAGTTGGTTGTTCGGATCCCCGAGCTAGATGGCCGTGTCGATATCTTCTTTGTGTGGTGTATCATGTATGCTGTCACGTTGGTTCACTCGTTTCTGCCAGACGTTGCTAAAAAGTGCTCTCATGCCGAAATGAAGAGGTTGAGTGGACACCTGCGCCGCCGTGTCGATATCAATATCCATGTTGAGTCGGCTAGTGTGGTGTTGCGTTTGCCCAATACCGTGGATGTGATGATAGAATTGGACGAGGTCTACGTCCATGATGTTATTGCAAATCAAACGGTATCAGGCAAGTACATCCGTTTGTACGTGATCCACCCTGCCACCCATCTCTGGACAAGACTCGTGGTGATTTCAAAGCCTACTGTTGAGGTGAAACTTGTGAAACCCATTCATGAGTCAACGTTTACTGTGACAGCGGATATGTTGCGGCTCAATATCCCACACCAGTTCCTTTTCTACACTGTGATCGACAACATTATCAATCTCGTCAAGTCGGTGAGGCAAATCAAACACAACTTTGCAAATGTCCACGACAAGGCATATGTCTTTGAAAAGTTGTGGCCTGCTGAGAAACCCGCCATTCTCTTGCCAGAAATCCGTTTAAGGTCCAAGTGTTTTGGTATGGCACTTGAAAACGATCCTTTCCAGGATGAGTTGGCGGTGATCTTCGAGCTTGGCCATGCTGAGCAGCGCAACAGATTGAGGAAAGTGCGCTTATTTGAGCAGGAAGCCGCAAAGATTTTGGAGAGTGCAGACCCCGATATTGAAGACCAGATCGAGCTCACAGAAGGGCCTTTTGTGAGTGTAAGAGAACACAAGAAGGAGTGCTGGTGTAAGAAGGGTAAGAAGAAGACCAAGACTGGGACTTTCTCGAACAAGAGGAATGGTACTGTGAAAAACGGTAATGGAACGTTCCTTGCTAATCTCGGCAAGAAATTCGAGGAGAAACTAGATGGGAAGCTCGATGAAAAGCTCGATGGAAAGCTTGAAGATACCAACATCCAGACGCTTGATACTTCTTCTTCAAACTCGTCTTTGGCGTCTCCACTGGATCATAAACCCAAGCTCCAAAGTCCTTTGAGGAAGATTTGCGAGAGGAAAGAGACCGGCAGTAAGAGTGAACTTAACAGTGTTAATACGGGTGAAGTGAACGGTAGGCCCAGTGATGATATAGGATCTGCAAGTGATGAAAAGAGTGTCAAGAGCGGCGAAAAGAGTATCAAGAGTGGTGAAAAGAGTATCAAGAGTGGTGAGAAGAGTATCAAGAGTGGTGAGAAGAGTATCAAAAGCGGAGAAGTAAGGAGTGTTAAGAGTTGGGATAAAAGTGTCAAGAGCGACGAAGAAGCTCCAAAGTCCCCACATTCAGAGCACTCACACCATTTACACCACCATCATCTCTTTCACCACCATGACCATCACTCACCACCATCTTCGCCCTCGTCTTCTCCTCTTCAAACTTCTCCCACATCGATCTTCAGCCATTTCACTGGGTTGGGTGATGTCAACCAGTTGCCAGAGATGTCTGAAAGGCCATCGCACCGTCTCTCACATGCCGAGGCACTTGCAAAGATTGAAGCTGCGCGTGTTCGTCTTTTGGAGAACATGTCTACTTCATGGATTGAGAAGCACCGTATTTTCACCAAGGAACGTAGCGACCGCTACCGTAAACGTATCGAGCGTGTTTGGGCCGATGATGAGATCAAATCTGTGGTTAAGCGCAAGTTCCGTATTTTGGGTTACTCGTATGGTCCACTGCTTCTTGCGGCAAACATGTTCAAGCTCGATCTCGATATCCGCAGCGCTCAGATCGACGATGTGGATGACTTTTTGAGTAAACATGGCCGCAGTCAGCCCAAGTTGGTATACCTGATTCTCGTACCACTATCTTTTGATTTGAAAGCACAGAGGCTCTATATGCTTCTCAAGGACTATCCCGTTCCCTTCATATCGTTTCCTCTCAACTCCAAGGGAACCCCCACGCTTAATCTCCTGGGTAATTTAGTGGTTAATGAAAAGTTGGTTACTCGAAAGGAAGAAATGAGGTATATCTTTGTACCGTTCTCTCCCGCTATCACAAGTCATACTAGTGTTCCAGACAACTTTTACTCCGTACACATCCCCCGTACACTCACCCCCGTCAAGTTTACTGCTGAAATTCGTGGTGTTATCGACTCGGATAGGGCATGTACCGTCACATGGAACAAGGCGTACCAGCCTGCACTCCTGGAAATGGCGTTGGCGTTTGACAACTTTACCAAGCCCGAGGTTGATGATCTGCCTTTGGGTTGGTGGGACAAATTGTCGTTGATTCTTCACGGGAATGTTGCGATCGATGTACCGAACGAGTTGTGTTTGAACATCAAGTCTTCCTTGAACCCATACGACACTGCTGGTCGTGCTGCTGGTTTTACTTTCTCGTGGCAGAACAATGTGCACTTGGGCATCAATGAAACTGGTGACAGCAAGGATTTGATCCAGGTGCTGAGTGATGATTTCGTGCTTGCACTGCCCAACTTTTCTGCGGATGAACGGTCGACATGGGGTTTGTTCTACGACGATGCGGACGGAACCACTCCTCATGGAGAAGCGATCGAAAGCCGCAAGTACCACAAGACGGTGGTCAAGTTGTCTTCTGCCGACAAAGTCAAGTGGGTGTTTGGTATGCAATTTGAGCGCAACAAGCACAAGAATCGTCCATTGGGCGACTCCGAGGAACGTACTTCAGAGTTCAAGAACCACTGGGATGTGGTGGTTACCAATCCGGCATTTGACTGGCACCCGGATAGTTACGAGGACTTTAGAAGTGATTACATCCACATGCAGTTGTCGGTAATTTCGAGGTCTGAGCATGGATCTGCCGTGAATACAGGTTACCTCACTCCGCTCACATTCAACTACTTTTTCTACTGGTGGAACACCCTTAATGATAGCCCCAGTCCTCCAGTTAGACAGGGGCCGATATTCAACACTACCCGAGTCAAGAAGAGTGCGATCAAAACAGGTGCCCACATTTTCACTGTCAAGTACATGCTTGTGTTTCAGCCATTGACGATTTCGCATGTCTACCTTCACAGCACCGACGAGAAGGTGAATAACCACAACCGTATGTGTTTCACTGGTCTCAAGGGTAAGTTCTCAACGTGCGAGATCTTCTTGAGGCAGCGCAAAGAGTACATGACCTATGTGAACGACCGTTTGGGGATCAAGAACCAGGTGTACCACATGAAGATGAATGCTGCTGATGTCAATGCAGACAACGTTGATATCCGTGTGGTCAATGCAATGTTCCCTGATCGGTGCCCATTTGGAGCTGTGCGTGAGAATTACGAACGTGGAACTCCTGGCAACAAGGAAGATTTTGATGTGGAGCTGACCCTGACCACCAACTTTGGTAAGTGGCCAGACACGGAAGGAGTTTACGAAGGAGACATGTCGTGGGTTGATCTCGAAGATTTTGTTGAGTTTGAGGTGAGGGAAGTACTTCTGCTGAACCCTATTTTGAGTGTGATTCCATTTTGCTACCTGCCCAACTTTAGTTACATCCGTGACTTTAATCTCCATGAAGACGGACCATTTCCGTTTGGCCATGAGAAGTTTGGGCACTACAATATGAAGATGCCTGAGCCGGAAGAAAAGCAGGTGAGCTTTTTGAAGAAGCGGATCCATGTCATCGAGCAAGAGATTGCTCATCTCAAGGAAAAGTTGTCAAAGGGCCACAACCCCGAGATTGCAGAGGCCCTTGGTTTAGAAGAGAAGAAATTGGAGGTGGTGGAGCAGATTTGGGAAAGTATGGTGGGGACAGATATATCGTCGAGTGAAGTGAGCAGTGCATTGAGTAGGGTGTTGACAGAAGAAAAGAGTTACTCGAGGACTTTGAGCAGCTACTCCAGAAACGATTTGACGTTGAGGTCCAAGAGGACTCAGGAAGAAGAGGTTGATGAGGAGGAGGAGGACGACGACGACGACGAAAAGGAGGACGAAACGAGGGAAGCAGAAGATGAAAAGGATTCAGAGGAGAGCGGAAAATTGAAGCCACCAACCGATTCCTCGTCTCCAGCTTCCTTCCATAACCGTTTCATTGTTCATAATATCCAATTCAAATGGGATAACGAACTCCGTGACCATTTCCTCACTTACATCCAGCGGGTTAGTGATCGTAAGACCCATGTTCACTTTATGACACGGCATGCCGTTCAACTTGTTCAGTCTGTTCTCAATGCAAGCGAAGATACCGAAAATCTTCCTCTTAGGCAGCAGCTCTATTCGGACTGTAAGAACTGTGAAGAGGTGATCAACTCACTCGATACCGAAATCACCAAAATCGACGACGATCAAGAAGCGGTACCGAAATACCTTGTCAAGTTGGTTCACCCACAGATGCAGTTCCGTACTAAAAAGGAGCCGGATGCTTGTATGTTGATAACTTCTAGGGATGTTGAGTTGCGTATATTGTCGGTGACTGTTCCCGGAATGAATGATATTATTAGTGAGTCAGCACAGGTGCTGGGTCTTATCGAACTGAGATATGGAGTTTTGTTTAGAGACAGCCATGTGTTTGTCTTTCATCGTGACGACGTCAAGTACGTTCACCCTGATCTCCAGTATGGAGCAATCAGCGAGCACTGGCCACCGTGGGTGGAGTGTGAGGTATGGTACGACTCTTCGTGGGCGGCCGATCAGCTTGTGGCGGAGCGTAACACCATGGCGTTGGTTTACAAGAAGCCCAACTTTTTGTTTAGCAATAAGAAACCGGTGAACCAAGGTAACGCAATCAAGTTGCATCTCTCCAAGATTGTGGTCAACACAGACTCCCGTCAGTACTCGGTCATGTACTATGTGATGACGGATTTGTTGGTTCACACCAAGACACGGAGAGACGATGCCATGGAACGTCTCTACAAGGTTGTGCTGCTTCTGGACAAGTCTGATTTTGCGGGTCTCAATACCCGAGTCGAAGTTCTCCAGGAATTCATCCGTACTTCCAAGAGAGTTGTGTTGAAGTTGGATCAGCGGTCGGGTTCCATGTCGCAAGAAGAGGCTGATATTGTGAACGAGTTGGATTTCGAGCGTCAAAAGAGGGAGTTGGAGTTGAATATTATAATGCGTGGAGTGCTGTTGCGGAGCTCAAAGAACAAGCAACATCACCAGCACGAATCACGGTTCTGGACAATTATGGCAGACCAGTTGATTTGGCACATTCTCGATGAGAAACGCGACCCGTTGATCGACTTTGCAATGGCGGGAGTCCGGTTCAACAGAGTGGATGAGCTCTCTGGTCTGAACTTTAACGAGGCCGAGGTCCAACTTGTCCAAGGATTCAACCTCCAAGCGCAAGCTCGGTACCCCGAGCTCTTGAGACCACTCAATCCATCTAAGGACCCGGTTGTCAGCATGGTGTGGCGTGTTTTGGAGCCAGTGGGTGGTATACCCATTATCCAGGACGCTTCGATGCGCATCCAGCCATTGAAGGTTGCACTTGACTATGAAACTGCCAAGAAGTTGACCAAGTTTTTGTTCCCTGTTGAAGAAGAGGATACCGACGAAGAGGAGGAGGATTCTCTGGAGAATGACGGTGATAGTGTGGATGTTGAGACCATTGACGACACTTTTATTCAGCACGTTCACCTGCTCAAGTCCAAGAATCCGTTCCGCAGAATGATGAGGAGAAAGAGAAGTAACTCCCTGGGTTCCAACCTGCTGAAGAGCTCCAAGGACTCTAAGGTTAAGTTACCTTGGTCCAGAGGGTCTTCAGATTCCGACAACAGCTCGAGAATGGAGTCCAACCACTCGAGTCCATCCAAGGACTCCAAGGCCACCTCGAGTTCCAAGGGCAAGCTGTCGTCGCCATTCTCACACTCTGAGCACAATTCCAAGAAGCTCTTCAAGAAGGCCAAGGCTGATCGCGAGGCCGTTTTGCCAGATGATCTCGCGGTCATCATGGATAGGTCCAAGCAATACATGTCTATAGTTGACATGAAGGTGAATGCTTTCAAGCTCTTTGTGAGCTTCCATGCTCCGGGAGGGCTCCATGTTTTGAATGTCCACGAACTCCACATCAACGTGCCATCTTTCCACTACTCCAACAAGTTGTGGTCGCTGGAGGAATTGTTCCACCGCTTCAAGAAGGATCTCATCAAGATCATTCTTCTGCACACTGGAAAGATCTTGGGCAACAAGCTCCGCCACAAGGGGCACAAGGAGGTGCACACGGAGCCATTGAAGCAAATCTCTGATTATTCAGAGTTCATGACAGTGGATGACTTGCAGCATGATGGACGTGAGAGAAATGCGGGGAGATCAGACTTTAAAGCAACGGGAAGACCACACTTGCACCATGTACACCACCACCACCACCATCAGGTTTCACCGCCAAAGGAGGTTATCGATTTGAATTCACCAAAAATTTACGAGAGTGTTGAGGGAAGTGAGGAGGAGGATGAGACGTCATCAAAGGTTTGATTGTATATGATATGAAAAGTTAATTGTTATGATATGATGAATGTAGGTGAAAGATGAACGAGAACAATCGAGCGAAGCGAGATTGTTCGAGTGTAAGGGATGTACATTGTAACAGTCTATCACGAGAAAGTTCAAAAGTATGACAGTATTGAAAAAGAGACTGTAGAGACTGTTGGTCATGACATCAAAAAATCGAACTGTTGAAGTCATATGACAGTCGAGGGGTGAAATTATGGAAGATGAATGAAAAGAAATGGAGCATATTTACTGAGTAGTGAAAATTACACAAAACCACCCATGTTTTTTCAAGATTTGGCACAATGATTGCGAAAATGTAATATACTGACAACTGTACTCAACATGCCTTTTTCGTCAAGTCGTAACCAAAGTCATTGCCATTATAATTACGTATTCTGAGGTAATGGAAGATGAAGAGATTGGAAGTAGAAGTAGAAGGTGAGTCAAATCTTCAAGTACTAATAACAACACTAATAAAAACACTACTAGTAGAACCACAGACCACTGAGTAGAGCCTATTCGAATCATGAACAAAGAAAGCCTAATTTTGATAACATGAACTTTGGACCTTTCATCATTGCCAAACTTTCTTTTTATGCACTGTCAATGGGATCGTAACCATTGGCTCCGAAGGATTAAACATTTCCGTCGTGACTATACAACTTTGCTTACTTTACGCTTACTTACGCTTCTAAAACCTTCTTATATACAGCTTTCTTATACTTTACATGATGTTGACGGGGCTTGATTCTTAATTAAGGGGTGGGTGAAAATGAAAAGTTACACCAAACCCCTTGCACTTTTCACTTATTTCAGTACTAACTTCTTCACTTCTTTCATATCACCTTAGGGCCTTTCTTTTGCCGGCTTGAGCGGACCACACCCTGGTGTTGTTTGTATCCGGTAAAACTGGTGAAGAAATCGGATTTAAGCAATAAGTAGGCTTATGAGGAAGGGCTTGAGGGCTCATGCGGGTAATTAATGAAGGGCTAGTTGTACGTTTGAAAACCTGAATTGCTACTGGTTTAGCACGTCTTTCTCACCCTTAAATCTACCTCTTATACAGTTAACCCTTTCTGCGCCGCCTTTCACTCGTCATCTACTCATCGGACTTTTCTTGGGTCCCTTCAGTTCCGATTTTCTTTTCCACGTTCACAAAATCTCCACACATTCCATTACATGAATAGAGAAACTGTTCAATCCATCGATCTACTTTTGGAATTGCTCTCGTAAACGTCAATTGAGCTTCATCACATAGAAAACGACAAGAGGTGATAACTACGATAAGCAGAGTTTATTAACTTGACCTCGTCAGTACGATACACAAGACGTGATTCGCCAGTATAATACTCAGATATTGAGCAGGCTACAATATTGAAAGTAACGATCATAGACTGAATAGACTGATTAACAGAGAAGTACAAGAAGTACAGACTAAGAGAATAAACAAGAACCAGAACCGAAACAAGACCAAGAGAACATCAAACAAGGGCTGAGAACGAATAATAAAAACACAAGAACCAACAATAAACACGACAAGCATCAAGACAGACAAGCATCAGACACGCATCAGACAGACTACTTATAGTGCAGGTTAAGATATATTCATAAGTTTTCAACAATTGAAATATTCATTGATTATCATTTACTATCATTGATATCGACAGATTTTTATTTCCAAGTATAAAGTACTAGAAATGTCATTTTTTGGAGCCCTTCGTGATAAGGCGGTTTCAACCATCAACCAAGTTCTCGATAAGAAAGAACTCCCTAAACTTTCTAAAGAAGAGGAATTTTGCAGAGACCACCGTCTCCCCATCGATGAGACTGTGATATTTGCAAGCGCCGCTGAGGTTGGCATCTCTTCAAGCCCCCCAAACCACGCCCTTCCACAAGGGCGTGTGTACCTCACTCAGCGGTTTGTGGTTTTCCGTGACGCCTTCGATAGCAGGAATTGTCTGTTCACTATCCACCTTCTGACCATCCAAAAGGTGGAACGTTTGCCTTCGAAAGACTATGCCTTTGCCTTGTCGATACTCACTCATTCCAAGGTGACAATCACCTTGTACTTGGTTGGATTGCGGAGTGATAGCGAGAAGTTTGCCCAGGCATTGAAGCTTGCATTGAAAAAGAACCTCCCACTGATCTCCAATCTTCAGCCTTTTATACAAACATGCTACTCAGAGTACCTTCTTGCTAAAAACAAGGTCTCCAGTGAAAAAGTTGAAAAGATTCCCCCGGGTGGATTGGGTTTGGTGTTCAAGTTTCCTGGTAATCCTAAGGAGAGCAAAGACAATAGTAAAATGAAAATGTGGTTCGATCTCTTCAGGCAAGATGGACGCAATTTGTCCATGATCAAAACCCCAATGTTTTACCGTTTAGTGCGTGTGGGGTTGCCAAACAGATTGCGAGGCGAAATCTGGGAGTTGTGCTCGGGGTCCATCTATTTGCGCATCGACAACCAAAAGGAGTACAAGCAATTATTAGCTGATAACGAGGGGAAGAAGCTGTTGGCAATCGAAGACATTGAGAAGGACTTGAACCGCTCGTTGCCAGAATACGCAGCATACCAGGATCCCGAGGGTATAGAACGCTTGAAGAGAGTACTCACGGCTTACTCGTGGAAAAACCCAGAAGTGGGCTATTGCCAGGCCATGAACATTGTGGCGGCCGCGCTTCTAATCTACCAATCTGAAGAGCAGGCCTTCTGGCTGTTGAATGTCCTTTGTGACCAGATAGTACCAGGCTACTACTCCAAGACCATGTACGGAACTTTGCTCGACCAACGTGTGTTTGAACTGTTGGTGCAAGAAACAATGCCCATGGTATCAGACCACATTGCTAAGTATGACATCCAGCTTTCCGTCGTGAGTTTGCCGTGGTTCCTCTCGCTATTCCTTCTGACAATGCCTCTCGTGTACGCGTTTCGTATCCTCGATGTCTTCTTTTTACAGGGTCCCAAAACCTTGTTCCAGGTCGCTTTGGCAATCATCAAATTGAATGGGGCCGAGCTCTTGAACACTGATGATGACGGTACTTTCATTTCCATCATCAAAGAATACTTCCAGACATTGGACCAACTGGCCCACCCGGACTCTCCAAACCCAAAGTACCGCAGCATCACCAAATTCCAGGAGTTGTTGGTGACTGCTTTCAAGGAGTTTTCGGTCATTGATGAAGACACCATCGAGAAACACCGCAACAGGCATAGAGATACAATCTTCCACAACATATCGGAGTTTGTCAAGCGCACAGAATTGCGTAACCTTCCTCGTACCAACAATATCGACGCAGAAACATTGAGTGTTATGTACGATCGTTTCTACGGGTTTGCCGAGCTGTATAACGTCACCACTGGAGGCGGTCTGATGATGGATTACAAAGCGTTCAAGCGGTTCATGAGCGATGTTTGTGAGTGGACAAAGAACGGTAACGAAGCCGCCGTTGAAGAAGAACGTCCTAACGATTTCCTTCACAGACTCTTCAAGCACTGGGACTCGGAGCAGCAGGGCGCATTGCTGTTGTCAGATCTCTGTGTGGGTTTGAACAAATTGATTGAGCCCGACTTGATGGTTCTGATGTCAAACTTTTTCGAGCTTTATAGCGAAGACGGGCAAATGGACCGTGAGGGTATTCTCCAGGTGAGTGAAGACTTGCTTTTCATTACAACACCATGGAAGGATGGTAACTTGTACGATCGTATCACGAACGACGAAGTGAGTGCATATGTCGATGAAGTCGTGAGAAAGGCCCAGGAGGATAGTGCCAACGGGTTTGTGGACGAGGTTGATGTTCCTACGCCAGAGAGTGTGTTTGTGGACAGACACGCTTTCGTGCACAAGCAGATTGAGCGTTACTTGGGTGCTGCGTCAACCTTTATACATCGCTCCTTTGAGTACGCACAGCCAAAGGAAGAGGAGGTTCTTATTCTGGACCTTGCTTTGGACAACAAGATTTCGCATAACGCGGCTTTGAACCCGCACACACCAGTGTTCCTTAACTTGCCGACTTTCCGGATGGTGATATTGGCTGATGAAACATACGAGTTGTTTTTCAGCAGCACATTGAGGGAATCGATCCACTTGTCCAAGCCTGTGGACTCCAAATTCAACACTATCAGAAACTTGCGTGATATGTTTGACGGCTTGCTCGCTGATGGACGTAAGGTTGCTCTGGGTATGAGAAGAAGAATGGACCTGATCAACCGTGACAAACCAAAGAATGCTGGCCACGCAAAGGACGAAGAAGAAGAAAGAGAAGACCACTTTGGCGTGACATCCATTGACGAGAAGGATAAGGAAGAGGTTTTGGCACAGGCAGTAGAGGGGAAGCTGAAGAAGAGCATGGATATTGAGAGAAATGGCGAAAAGAATTTGATCGATTTTGCATAGAAGTGGTGGAAGCACACGCTTTCATCACCCTACTAATGAATCACTTGAATTACTTTTGCAAAGGAAATTTGCATCGGAAAGATACCTTTGCAGTGACTGGTTTCAACGCTATGACGTCAAATTTGTATACACAAGTAATTATATAGATGAGATTAAATTCGTGATGAGTATACTAGTACAATTATTGCATTTTCTCAGTACACATGACAGTACCGAATGGTCACTCCATTATTAGTTATTAGAGGCAATGAACGACTTGTCGCTCTATCTGATTACCTTCATATTTATTGCCATACAAAGCTTCAATATTACCTATCGTTTGAATTGCTCACAATTCTTATGCTTTTCACATCCACCTCTCACTCGACGTGAATCAGAATAGTGCACTATCTGGAGGTGGACGCCTTTTAGTCACAGAACTTGAAGTTCTCGACAACTCTTCATTCACTCGGGTGAATTGCACATTATTCGACGAGGTTCCAATTGCACCTCCCTCCACTCCTGGTACAATTATTTTATTGCCTTGTCAACACATTAATTATTCCCATTTTCTTGTAAATTGTCTCTAGTTGTTCTTTCCAAACAACTTTCTCAATCTTCCAAGTTTCTTCTTCTCCTTCTCCTTTGGTGCAGCCTCCTGCGGCTGTCTCAAAGTCTTGGACTCCCTTACATCGTTCTTACGACTAAACACCGCTCCTTCATCGTCTGAATCAACGAATCTCAGTGCAAACTCCCCGCCACCACCAAGGGTTGTTTCATCATCTGAGTCTTCGAAGCGCGACTTGAATCCACGCAGGGGGCTTTCTTGAATCGGATGTGCTTCTACTGGCCTTGATTCTGGAATGCGAGTTTCCCGCAACAGTCTTATAGGCCTTTGGTTGACGTTTGTTGGTTTACTCGGGGATTGTTGTTGTTGTTTTGTCTTGGTTTTTTGCTTGGATGTGCGTGGTACTTCATTAGACCCCCTTACTCTGTCGTTCGAGCCTCTCACCTCACTCGATGCTCTAGTGTCATTTGAGCTTCTTGCTGATTGTTCATTAGAGCTTCTCATCCTGGTCTTATCGTCTCTCAAAGTGGTTTTACCACGCTCTGGACGTTGTTGTGCTTGACCCTCTGGTTCACCCTCCTTGGTGAAGGAAGATTCTCTCTTCATGGGCTTGAACACAGACACGGGTCTTGCCTGCGCCTTTGCGTACAACTCGGCAGCCTTCAACTTGGATGGTGATTGGTAGTTTGGTTGCAACGCTGGGTGTGGTGGTGGTGGGTTCACCACAGTGTGGGGCTGGTACGAGGAGTTACGCAAGGACCTACCACTCATACTTCCCTGGGTCGGTGGTTCAGCATACGATTGTGGTCTGAGGGACCTCGAAGTCAAGGAGTTTTCGTGGCTGGACTGCAGCTTTCTCAAAGAGGACATTCTCTTTGCAGGCGGGGTGCTTGGAACTTGCTGAGTGGCCACATTGTCAGCGAGGTTCGTGGCCAGTAACTTGGAGTTCAAACGAGTGTTTTCTGCTGTGGTCAACGACAAGTAAACGTCCCTAGCTGGGTTGCTAGGAGCCGCAGACTCATTGAGGGTGTACAGCAGCTTCAGCACCTTCATTGCCAGCTTGATGGGCTTTTTACCCTTGGACTCACCCGAACGAATAGAAGAAGCAGCACTGTCGGCAGTAGACGGAAGCTGGAGAGTATGAGGAGCCTCCACAATCCCAAGGTCAGGTGCACCCTCCGAAGAGTTGACGGCAGTGGCACCATCCAGGTCATAAACCAAGGTAGGTCTCAAGTTTTTCGCCAAAGTGTTACCATCTTCCACCGAAGAAGTCTCCAGCTCTCTCAAATCCAGCGAGGATCTCGCGTGTTTTTGAGCAGGCAGCGGACCCTCAACGGCCTTCTTCTCCACCTCATCAACCACCAAGTCGGTAGCATCAATTGTAGTCACAACATCAGGCTCATCATCCGACTCATAGTGGGTAGTATCGAGGTGTGAAGTGTCCACAGTAGGGTACTGACCCTCCCTATTAACATCGAACAGATTGTCTGGAAGATCATCGAGCTCGACTTTATTAATTGCAGAGTGTTCGAATTTTGGTTTACGCAACTCATCGCGCAACTCTTCACTGACATTACTACTTGATCTTTGTTCCTCCTCCATTTCACGTTGTCTTGCCTCCAATTTAAGTCTTTGTTCCTTCAACTCCTCAAACTCGCGCTGCTTTTGTCTCAATTTCGCCTGCATCTCCTTTTCATGGGCAATCTGCCTATCCAACTCCCTCAATTTTTGCTGGTCCTCTTCCTCTGGAGTTGGTTCCATCAAAGAAGAGAGTCGCAGGTGTTGTTGTGGAGGACGTGGGCTCACTGGCGAATGCTGAGGACGTTGACTAACCGAAGAAAGAGACGGGGAACGAGCGACTTTTGAGTTTCTAAGCGAGTTTGTACGAAGACTCGCATTGGCCCTGTTGGAATTGACTCTAAGCGAATTATTTCTCGCAACCTCCTGTTTAAAGTTGGTTTCAGGAACCTGTATGGTCTTGATACCGGTTGCAGTTGGAATATATTTCGTCACCATTTTAGGTTCCGCCAGTTGTTCTGAGCCTGCCTGCAACAGGGCAGTTCTACCACCTTTACTAATCAGACTTGTTCTAGCCTGCAACAGCCCAGCTCTGTTCTGCTGGATCAGATTAGTTCTACGCGACGCGTTACCATTAGCCTTTGGACTGTGGGTCAAGCGAAGGTCCTTCATGTCCTCGTGGTTTATTGAATTGTAGTGGGGTTCCTCGACAATCTCGTTCAAGAACAGGTCGGTAAAACTGTCGTCAATGTCACTAAAAGTGTGTTGCGTGTCTTGGAGCAATGGCTGCCTCAGTTGCACGGGACTCTGGGAAAGCGAGTAACGGGGCGACGAGGTCATGGACGAGCGCTTGGGGGCAGCATTACCCTTTTTTTCAAGAGGTTTGGTGATGTACTGAATGCTCCCGGAGCGCTTAATGTTCAGGGCCGGTTTCTGCTTCGGTGGCTGCTTTGACCCTTTGCCAATTGTAAGGGCAGCGGCAAGAGCATTGCTACTTGGGGCCGCATTGGCGGGGGCGACGTGATTGACCCCGGTATACGTTGGCTCAGGGCGACTTTTGCGTCTGTTGAACATGGTAGCAATAAACAAAAGTGAAATTCGTTTGGCTTCTAAAAACGCACCGAAAAAAGATACAAAATCAGGACGACCACCACCAAACAAACGAGCGAAGCGAGTTTGTTTGGTTAATGAATCAAGCTACTCTTATCATTCTACATTGGCAGTTTCCCATTTCATCCATTGCAGTTATCCATTTCACTCAATCCATTTGTCCATTTGTCCATTCGTCCTTTTATCATTTTCTTCAATGACAATTCTACATTTAGTGAAGCGTACGCTCACAATAATTACCACTTGAACTTCTCTCCCTAACTTCAAACTTTCCAGCTCACTCCAACTCCCCTCACTCTACTCACTCACTCAAACCAACTCCACGAGCTCCACTCACTCACCTCAGCTTATCCTGTTCTATTGTTAGAATTGCGTGTATCTGCACAACGTGTAGCAAAAAAGGCGGGCTTTGGTGGATCTTGTTCCTTGCATGTTTTGTGTAACGATGGACAACCAAGGAGCCCATGGTGAATGTGAAAACAAACAGAATAGGAAATGGTCCGTTAAAAAGAACATGGAAGTAGCGGAAGAAAAGTTAGAAAAAGATAATTGCTTTTGGGGTCCAGTTTTAGGTCTAGTCTTGATGCTGGAAGCTAGTTATTAGGAGGTCAGTAGATTAGGTAGGCGGTCAGTTGATTAGGTAGGTGTCAGTTCATTAGTTAGGCGTCAGTTCATTAGGTAGGCGTCAGTTCATTAGGCGGTGAGTTAGTCACATCTATTCACTTATTGTTCTACTTGGACTATTTTCATTCTCCTTGTCAACGCATGATGACTTCATCGAAACTGAAATCACAAACTCTCGATAAAGCCGTATGACAAAGTTTCAGTGAGCATATTTGTGATGAATGTAATAAGCTCTACAATGAGGAATGGCTACTAATATAGTGAATAGAAATGAAGAGTTGTCTTTGTTCATTGTGTATTCTTGTACCTTTGAATTGGGTCTCATTGTGGTATGTTCTTTGTGTACTTTGTATTTATTGTCTGTTATTTGTATGTGTTTGTATGTATTTGTATGTGACTGTGTGTGTTCTCTGTACTCTTGTACTGCCTTGATCAACTCACTGATAATCTTGTCCACTCATAAAGTCACGGAAATTCCGTAGAAGCATAAGTGATCATTGTCCATTCATATCAGTTACTCAAAGATCATCAATGTGTAGGTTTGAACTTGAACATTCCGTTTCTTATACATTTGATTCATAATTCATTCAGTACTCGTCCATTGCTAGTGATCATTGATACATTGTGTACATGAATCAGCATTCATCACCATCAGCAACTTTCGTCATCAATGCCATAAGTTCTCAATTGTTCTCCATATATTCGGAGAACTCTTCAATATTCATTGTACTTTTGACGTTCAACATGAATGTTAGTGGTCTTGATACATTCGTTTCTTCTCTTTATACGTCGAACAATTCGCTTCGCTCAATGTTCCAATGCTCTTGATACGTTCAAACATGCTTCACTCAATGCTTTGAACACGTTCGAACATTTCGCTTCGCTCAATGTTCTCATGTGTGAACTATATCTTCACACCACTTGGACTTGCACCAATCAACCCACTTATCAACAATCCAAACTTGTATCCCCCTCTCGCAACAACTCCCAACGCTGGCCTTGCTAGTATCAACACACTTGTCCATATCAATCCCTGGACAAAAGGCATCACCATCTGATCCTTCAAAACAGCAATTATCACAGCAGTGGGGGTAATTACCGGCAACGGAGTGTTCAACTCTGTGTTTTCCTCAATGTCAATCTCGCGGTTCAACTTACGGATCTCGCCGTCGCTCATGCTCTCAACAGGTTTCTTGGGGTTCTTGGAGTACGCATACACCTGTTTCAAAAAGGTTTGCTCAAATCTAAGGTCGGGAATGGGTATAGACATTGTAGTGAAGTATTAGTAGAGTATTACTGGAGTATTGGTAGTAGAGGTGAACTATTTCTGATAGCAGTGGAGTAGTAGTAGTGGTGGTATTACTAGAGTATTGGCAGGAGAAGTGGTATCACTAGTATTGGTTTATTAGTGGGGAGTAGTAGTAGTAGTAGTAGCAGTAGTAGTAGTTGTAGTAGCAGTAGTAGTAGCAGTAGTAGTACTTCAACAATTAATCAAAACAATAGTAATATTCTGATATTGATGTGTTTAAGTATAGTATTTCTTGTAGACTAGTGTTTCTTTAGTACTTCTTCAACTTTTCTTTAGTACTTAGTCTCTAGTCCTTGGTCTATTTCTTTGTAATTATTTTTCTTGATATCTTTTCAATGGACGTCGACGGACCAGCAGTTACCATCAGAGAAACCGAGAAGGACCGTGTGGATTTCATCCTCAAGGATGTGGATCTCTCTGTTGCCAACTCCATCCGCAGAACCATGTTGGCCGAAGTCCCCACCCTTGCCATCGACCTTGTGGAGATTGATGTCAACACCAGTGTTTTGGCCGATGAGTTTATTTCCCACAGACTCGGGCTCATTCCCCTCAATAGTGAAGGTATCGAGACGCTCTCCTACTCGCGTGACTGTACGTGTGACAACTACTGCCCCAAGTGTTCTGTGAAGCTCGAGCTCACCGCCAAGTGCGATACCGACAGTACCATGAATGTGTACTCGCTGGACCTCGCCAAGTTCAACAACGGCTCGAGGTTGGGAGACCCCGTCATTCGCGACGCCCAGCGCCGAGGGCCGCTCATTTGCAAGTTGCGCAAGCACCAGGAGTTGAGAATCACATGTATTGCGAAAAAGGGCATTGCCAAAGAGCACGCCAAATGGTCGCCGTGTGCGGCCGTGGGGTTCGAGTACGATCCGTGGAACAAGTTGAAGCATACCGACTACTGGTACGAGGTTGATGCTGATGCGGAGTGGCCAAAACTGGAGAATTGTGAATGGGAAGAGGCCCCGGACCCAGAGGCGCCTTTTGACTACAAGGCCAAGGCATCCAATTTCTACTTTGATGTGGAGACGGTGGGGAACCTCACGCCAAACGAGGTGATTATCAGGAGTATCGAGACGTTGCAGTTGAAGTTGGCGGGGATCTCGGTGGAGTTGAATAAGCACTCGGTGGAGGAGAGTAATGTGAATGCGGGTGGGTTTACTACGTATGGTAGGACTGATTATGGGGGGGAGAGTAGGGAGGGAACGCCGTATGGTGAGTTTGGTGGGCAGTCGTGGTAGACAAGCTACGAGCGGAGCGAGTAGTCAAGCATAGGCGAGCGGAGCGAGTCTATGCTTGTCTACTCGTCTATGCGAAGATGAAAAATGAACGAAGCATACAAGACAAGCATAGGCGCAGCGAGTCTATGCGAAGATAAACAACGATAGAAAAAGAAGTTGCTTATGGGAAGACTTGACGAATAAGAAGAATCAACTTGAGTCAGGCAGGCTGAAATATTGGCTGAAGGGTGAAAGTTAATTCCGCAATTTTTAGGTTGAATGTTCATGAATGGCTAATGGAGGATTGCCCATTGACTATCCTATTTTTCCATTCGCTTCGCTCATGCCGCAACATCCATAATGCTCGAACAAACATTACGAAGCTGCTCATGACTGAGGTTTCAACCAAGTTCACTTCATCTATCACAATAACAGACGGGTGGGATGACATAGACGTGTATATGTAAGTGTAATATAATAAGTGAGGATAGTATAACAAGTAGGAAGAAATTAATGGGAGTTCACTTTGAGCAGTGATAGTACATTTGAGCTAGGAAGAGGCAAGTATTTTTTAGTTGAGTTGAGCGAGAAGTACTACAATCTTTACTTTGTGAACCCCACAATAAGTAGGAATTTATTTGCTAACTCGCTCATCTATGATTCTCATCTATGACCTTCGCATAGATCACTTTCCTATCTATGGTTGAATTCTTCGCATACATCACATCACTATCTATGTTGTTTCTTCGCATATATGACTCCACTATCTATGTTTCTTCGCATAGATAGTGAGTATAGATACTTCGCATAGATAGCTTCGCATATATCACATCACTATCTATGATTGACTTCTTCGCATAGATCACTTCACTATCTATGTTGTTTTCTTCACATAGATAGCTTTGCATCTTCTCATAGATTCGCTTCGCTCATCTATGGTGGATTTCTTCACATAGATGGCTTCGCATCTGCGCATAGATACGCTTCGCTCATCTATGCTTGATGCTGCTTATTCCACCCCACAGCATCCTCAAACCTCACCTTATCCCCCCCAAATATATCCAATGCCGAGCCATACGTCAAGTCCACCTTCCCCCCACTCAACCTCTCCACCAACTCAAGATCACTTATCAGTTTTGCCCCCCCAGCATACACAATCTTCCCCCCAAACTCCGGTGGGCACCATTCCCCGAGCTTTTCCACCAACTCCTCGTCAATTCCCCCACACAACCCCTCGACATCTGCCGCATGGATCAAAATCTCCAGACAGTACTTGCTCACCCTGAGCAAGAATTCTGCGTCGAGTTTGTTGGCAGTGATGGTCTGCCATTTGTTCATGGCCACCATCCACTTGTCCCCCACCTTTCGACAGCTCAAGTCCACCACGAGCCTCTCACGTCCCGTGAGCTCACAGAGCTTCTCCAAGTACTCGAAGTTCAAAAAGTGTTTCCCAAACTGCTCTGCGAATAATGAGCTTGTCACTATAACTTGACCGGCCTTGTGAACATCCAACCATTCGAGAGCATTCAAATCATTTATTCCTCCCCCAACCTGAAGGTGTCCTGGCCACGTGGCACACGCGAGTTTGGCAGCTTCATCATTGGCGGGGTTCATTCCAAGCTTGATGACATGGCACCCGTAGACCTGGTTGTCTTTGTAAAGCTGAGCGTAGTATGACGAGGGGTGGGTCGAGACAAAATTGGTGGTCTCGTTGCCTTGGGTGGTATCGTCCTGGGTGAGAGTGCCCCCAACAATCTGTTTAACTTGTCCGGAATGGATGTCAATGCATCCACGAAAGCGAGTCATGAAAAGATTAGATAAAGTGACAAAATAGTACAAAAGAGATTTGGAGAGGGTAATAATGGAAGATCTTTAAATTTACAATAATACTCAGTACTACTTTCTAGTAGTACTTCTAGTACTTTCATATAATCAAGGTACTACTTTCAGTAGATTTCATATGAAATCTTCAGATTCCATCTCATCTCATCTCATCTCATCTCATCAGTCACCGTCAGTCCAAACATCAATTTATATTATACCCATAAAGTGTCATTGTTTCACATCTATTCTCTTTTACCACTCATCTTCACCTTTTTACCTCTACCCCTTTTCTCTTACATCTTTGAATCTTTGTCTATTCACCTTCATCTTTTCACTTGTCTTACTTACATCTTTTCACCTAACATCTTTTCATTGCATCTTTTGTCTTTCGCTTTTTACCTACCCTTACCACACCTTCCTATGGACGACGACGACTACCTTGCAATCCAAAGAAGAAACTTTGAAGCCACCTTTGGGGACCTCGAGTCCATGGGTTTCGAGGATAAGCTGAAAAAAGCAGCTGACGACTCCGATGACTTTGCTAATTTCGATAGTGAGAGTGAGGCAGATCTGGATGTGGATGTGCGTGGTCTGAATGATGACCTGAATGACCTGAATGATGATCTGGATGACGACCTGGACTCCCTGGACTCTCCGGATGTCGATCAACCAAAGGTGGTGAAACTTACGAGCTCATTTGATGCACCCTCCACCACCACCAAAAAAGATAGGAATCTTCTCAAGGGCGGACGTGCACCCACACTAGCCGAGATAGAAGCAAGGGAAGCAGCTGCTCTGAAACTCACCAAGAAACAACAAGCACAAATCCAACAAGAAGAGGATGAGAACCTCCAAAATGATCTCAAGTTGCAGCGTTTGCTCGAAGAGTCCCATATTCTTGCACACCAAATGGACTACTCGGGAGCCGATGTGACGCTCCAGACCCTCGACTACGAGGACCCAACTGGTAAGGCACGCCAGAGAGCATTGACCCAGAGAATGAAGCAGATTTCGTCTATAAATTCGGCATACAAGGGTAATCCAAAGACCCTTGAGAAAATGCCCATGAATATGAGAAAGGGCATGGTGAGGGCCCGTGATGCAAAGATTGCAAAGTATGAGCGCGAGGCCCGTGAGGCGGGCATTGTTTTGTCCAAGGTCAAGAAGGGAGAGGTGAGAGATATGAGCTTTGGTAAGGGTGTGACATTGGCATCAGATAGGTTGGGACATGGCAAGAAGGTGCAGAAGAAGAATAGAGATAGGGGATTGAAGATTAATGGGGTGGGGAGACATACAAGGAATGGGTTGGTGATAGACCAGAAGGATATTGATAGGATAAATAAAAAGAAGAGGTAGTCGTAGATTGAGCGAAGCGAAATCTACGATGAGTGGTAAATATAATAGTATTGGCGAAGCAAATCTACTATGGTAAATAGAGTAAGATTAGTGTAGATTGAGCGAAGCGAAATCTACGATGAGTGGTAAATAGAGAGTGGTAAGTAGGGCGAGGCTGAACGTAAATTGAGCAACGATAGACAATATTAGTTAAGTAATGAGGAAAGTGAGCGAGAAGTACTGAATGGATTAATAGAGAATAGAGGCAGTACTCGAAGTAATAAGTATGTTGGGTATTCTTAGTTTTAGTGAGGCTAGTCTGGAAGGGAGTGAGTATAGGTGTATTCTACTATTCAATAATCGGGGTACATACTCTCTCTTTGGCATGATTTTGGTCTAGTACCCAATGTATTCACTCACACATTGGTTCAATATCACTCACTGACAATCGTCAATCTAATTCACTACTCATTCCTCCATTTTATAATCATTCTCTAATCATTTGATAACCCATGTTCACTTTGCTTATTCTTCCCAATACGGCTAATTGGGATAGCATTTCCTATTTTGGAGTGAGATCACAAGCAAGACGGAAGCTCTCCAAGATGATCTAGACATTGTAACTACATATCCATCATCTTTGAATGTAGTCGAGTAAAGTTTGTGTGGGAGTCCATCCTCCAGCACTAACAGAAAAAGATTTAGTTGCAAAAAGTGCCCTTTGGTGGTAGAAGAGTAGCCCCAGATTTGAAAAAAATAGACCTACCATGTTAACTACACTTCATTGGTGTTTCTGACATGGTAGCGACATACAATGTGCTTACAAGATAGGTACCCATTTGTGAAGAAGTAATTCTAATCAAATTCTCACACAGTCGATATCCTCACATTTTGAGTATGTTCTCAATACTATCTACTCGCTACGCTCTTCTAGAAAACCTTTATTTATAATACATGGTACCTACCCAACCTTCTTGTTAAATCTAGCAAAGCCAATGAACACAGAAGAAGTTCGCTCATCTTCGTTCACTGTTTCATTGAACGAACAATTGAATACCAGCAGAGTTTTCACTGCTTCATTGAGCATACAAGCAAACATCTTCAGTGATGGGCGTATAAGCAAACATAAGTGATTGAACATATGGTCAACTGTTTCTCAGTGATTGAGCGTATGAGCAATTATCCAATTTAACGTTTTACAATGTACCTCAGTGATTGAACATATGAACAATTGTACCCCAGTGATTGAACGTATACTTCTGAGATTGAACGTATACTTCTAAGATGGAACGCAACGAAAATGTTTCAACGAACGTATGAGCAACAATGAGCGTAGCAAATTGTCGCTCATTCATTCAGTGATCAAAGCTCACAATTCGCTTCGCTCATTGTTCGCTTTGCTCATTGTTCGCTTTGCTCATCAAGCGTTCTCTCATACACAATCTCCAAATCATCATTCCCATCCTGCGCACTAATCTCCAACCCGTGCTCATTGGCCAAATGCAACAAACAAATAAAACAGAAACTCGTCGACAAATCCTTTCTCTTTTCCACCGGGTACAACTCCCCCGTTTGCTCCACCACCTTTCCAAAGTTCTGCATGCTCTTCTGCTCCTTGATTGAATTCCACAAGTTATCCTTGAGAAGCTTGACATCCACACGTTTCGCTACCCTCGAAAAATTCACATACTCCGGACGCCTTCTTCCAATCAACGTGGCCTCGTTCACGATGTTTTCCTTGATATCCTCTTCGTCCAATGCGTTCAACGCACTATCCGTTGCCTTCAACGCATCATTGAAATCAATTCCCCCAAAGTCATCGTCACCACCGTAATCATCGTACTCTGCCTGGTGGAACAGTGCCGCCAACCTAGACTGCTCCTCCTCTTCCTCTTCCTGCTTCTTGTACTGATCTGCGAAAAACTGCTCATCCGTGAGTGTGCGCGTCTCCTGCTCATTCACGTGCCTCTGTGGGAAGTACAAGATGGCCACTGGTTTCGTGAACAAATGTGTTAATCGCAGCGAATTGTACTTGATATCGTCCGGGAGCTTGTGTACCGTGTCGTCGTCGTCGTTCCTCTTGTATGTGATCTGCAGCGGTCCCCTTGCAGGTGGCTCAAACAACATGTCTTCATCCTCATCCTCGCCAAAGAAATCAACAACCGTTTGTATATTCTTCTTTCTCTTCACAGGTTCCGCTGCAGGTGTACTCTCCTTCTTTTCTTCCACACCATCAATCTTTTTGGCCTTTTTCAATGCAGTGACCTTCCAGTGCTCTGGTCCCCGCCAGTTAGCAGTAATGGTCTCGTCGAAATATGCCATGAGATCCCTATCCATGATCTCCGTACTCACTGTGCTCTTCACATACTGTTCCGGCTCACCAAACACCTTTTGCACAACACTTTGGTGCATGTTGTCGATTGGATCATCATTCTTGTCCTCTTCATAGTCACCAAAGTCCCCCGCAAAATCATCATACTCTGGCTCCGGCGCCGGGACTTCTTCGGGCGCGGGCTCCTCTTCCTTGACACTCACGTTATTCTTGTTGAAATCGCTCAAAATCGCACTCGCCTTGGAAATGTCATCGAATGCACTCTGCAACTCCACCAACGACGGACACAAGGTGGTGCCCTCTAAATCGTCGCTCATAAATACCATCTTTTCTAACTCACCCATATCGATCTGAACAGCATCCATCACAGTCATTGTATCTTCGTGTTCATCTTCCTCTTCCTCCTTATCGTCCTCCTTTATAGCATGTGTAGCATCGAATATCACCCTCCCCGACGCGTCTATACTCAAAGTATTCAACAATAAACTCTTTGCACCACCCTCGTCAAACTCTGCTAACGCCTTTTTAAAGAGAGGGTCAATGGCGAGTTCTTGCTCCAACTTCTTTATGGTGATGGCATCAAAATCCACCAACGTTGACTCCACCACTCGGTTATACTTTCGCTTGGCCCGTTCCTCCGTGCCGTTCTCTTCCTCCTCCTCTTCCTCCTGCTCTATATTTGTCTCTTTCTTTGCAAGTCCACTGAGAAGCTTACCAGTTTCAGTCGCGGCACTCTCCACACGACTCAGGTAGATTTTCACACACCCATCGAGAGTCGCCGAGGCCCTTTGGAAGTTGATGCTTTCACCGTCCTTTATAACGTTCAAGTCATGGAAGTAATCGATCAATTGGAACTGCCACGAGTTTTTACTCGTGATTTTGTTGTCGGTCAGAAGCTTGATCCACTCCTCGAAATTACTCAAGATAGTGTGCTTGTTCTCGTTAAAATGAATGGCTTCCTCCGCAAATGAGTCGTCGCTGCGCCTCAGCAGTGAGGCTATTCGGTTTTGGGAAATATGCCTCGTGCCGTTGACTGTAGTACCTGCTATGCCGCTGGTGCTGCTGCTTGCAACGCGCTTGGAAAGCACTCTGTTGGAAAGACTCCGCGAGGAGTCGCGCTTCTTGGGGAGAATCTGCGACATCCTAGTTGTGGAGTTGTCGTCAAAAGGGAAAGGCACTGTCACTTGAAGAGTTCGTGAAGTTGTGCAGTGGTCTTCGATAAAGTAGTGGTCTTCGATGAAGCTTTGTTTGGATCAAAACAGCGAAAAGTAAATGTATATGCAGGAATTGCAGCAAATCAACCAAGTGAACAGTAAGAGGGAACGTAGTCGTAAAGAGGGTATGAGTAGACTGAAGGGTATCTTTTACGTCTCGTATGAATAGATTTCTCTTATGAATAGACTTCGAAGGTATTTTTTGGTGAAGTTCTTATGTGCTCTGTTTGATACTACAGACTCTTCACCCTGCACATACTATGCACATACTCTGCACCTACCACTTCTCCAGCACATCTTGCTTACTCTACTTTTCTGAACTTTCAACTATTGTTCCCATTGTTAGATATAGGTAGGCAGGGTTAAATTGACAGGAGTTTATTTGACAGTGCGGAATGTTCAGACAAAAGAGGAACGGGACTTGAATACATTAAATGTGGGAGATTCTTAGAGCTTGATAGACTAATATAGGGATATTTTGAAAACATTAAGTAACGATGCTGTCGGTGCATTAAACTTCACCTCAGCCTGCTCTTACTCTTCCTAAAATACCTTATCTAATCTTTTCCTAACTATTCAACAGACAAAATAAGCTTATCACTTGACTTCATGTGATGGCTTGTTCGTGGTTTTAATTCTTATAAGCCGAGATATTCATGACTCTTATTCTGACGTGATTTACTTACTCATTAGTGCTGTGGACTCTTAATCTGTAATAATTCAACGACTCTTAATCTGGGATATATTGTTGACTCTTAATCTGACAATAGTTGACCAGATAGAGCCAACGCGAAACACCTTCTTCACTATATTTTCAACATCTGACTATCTAGATAGACTCAGAAGGGCAACTAGGTTATGATACATACTAGTCTGAGTTATTGATTGTGGTTTGTGTTGACCTTGATCAGGTAACATTGACTCTTAATCTTCTAGAGCGAATATAAGAAATGCAAGTTGTTTGGTAGAATATATATAAAGTGAGTTATTTCTGATGGTAGAAACAACTCGTTTGCTTGTAGTTAGAGTGTTATCAAAAGTGAACTAGTAGTGCAACTCGCCCATTTTCTTATAACTTCGCTAATGGAATTACAACTCATTAATAAATACCTACTCGCACAGACCAGACAAGCGAAGCGAGGCTGTGATAGAGTTAAGAGGTACTTTAAGAGACACTCAAGAGGGAATAGAAGGACTTCTATAGTCTTTACATAGATTCGCTTCGCTCATCTAGGCTCTATACTATGCTCACGTGACCAAAAAAGCCCAGAACATTCCAAGTGCACCCTCTGGTCACTGGATTCCTAGACCGACCAGATCTCGGTGTTTCTTTTCATCATGTGCACACCAAATGGTCTCGGAATTTCTTTTACATGTGGATCATCCATCTTTGTTGAATGTGTGGTCAAGTAACTGACTTGAACTACTTGAACTGACACTACTTCCACTTAATACTTGAACTGAATGCTTTCTACCTGAACTCAAAGCTCTTCTGATACTTGAACTGACTACTTCCACTTAATCCTTGAACTGGAAATCTAGTCCATTTGTAGGCTAATTTATGGAGCCTTACACCCCATTGTAGATAACGTCACTGCCAGTTTATTCATGTTAGTGTATTTACTATCAAGTTTACCGTCCATTTCTTAAGGTAAACTAAATAGTATAGTACAGTTTACTATCCTTACTAGAATATCTGTAGAATATCTGTCCTTACTAGAATATTTGCACCATTTCGCTTCGCTCAATAGTGCAGTGGTTGTTCGCTCGTTTGTTCTGAATTTTCGCCACTATTGAAAAAATCACCAACATGTTCCCTCTAAGACGAGTTAGAACACTCTACAATATACCGAGGATACGCAGGCCGGTGGCACCGGCTAGGTTCGTGTCGATGGCCACGGTGTCGCAGCTTGAACTGCAAGAAAAAGCCGCCAACGCCAACATTAATAACCCCACCGTCCAGGCTCAGTTCTACAAACTGTTATTGAGCAACAACTACCCACACATTGTGGTACAGCGCTACGAGACAAATGGTATTGCCCAGTCTCCAGAGTGCACTGGTCTCTATGTCGAAGCCCTTAATCAGCTTGGCAAAAAAGGCAAAGCTGAGAAGGTTGCTGCTGCTGCCGCCAATGCTCCCGTCCAGAACGGGTCCACTGTTGGGATGGGATCCAGGTACGAACCGCTCCATGTGATTGTATCTGAGTCACCACTCGTGATCTTTTCATCGTGGTTGAAGTGGATCATCCCTATTGCCTTGGCAACCTATGGAGGTATGACTGCCTTTAACTACCTCATGGAAAATGGCACGATTTTCAAAAATTCCGAGGTGATTGACAAAACCGTTGATGTGTCGCACCTGACTGCCCGTTTCTCTGATGTTCATGGATGTGACGAGGCGCGTGCGGAACTCGAGGAAATTGTTGACTTTTTGAAGGACCCATCCAAATTCACTGGCTTGGGAGGTAAGTTGCCCAAAGGTGTTTTGTTGACTGGTCCCCCAGGTACTGGTAAGACCTTGCTTGCACGTGCCACTGCTGGAGAGGCTGGTGTCCCCTTTTTCTTTATGTCTGGGTCCGAGTTTGATGAGTTGTATGTGGGTGTGGGTGCCAAGAGAATCAGGGAACTCTTCTCGCAGGCACGTGAACAGAGTCCTGCCATCATCTTTATTGATGAGTTGGATGCCATTGGAGGCAAGAGGAACCCCAAGGACCAGGCGTATGCCAAGCAGACACTTAACCAGTTGTTGGTTGAGTTGGATGGGTTTTCGCAGTCGCTGGGTATTATCATTATCGGAGCCACCAACTTTCCGGAATCGCTCGACAAGGCCTTGACCAGACCGGGTAGATTCGATAAGGAAGTGAATGTGGAGTTGCCTGATGTGCGTGGAAGAATAGACATTCTCAAGCATCACATGAAGAATGTTGAGACGAGCGACGATGTCGATGCGCTGATTATTGCCAGGGGTACGCCTGGACTTTCTGGTGCCGAGTTGATGAACCTTGTGAACCAAGCCGCAGTGCACGCGCTGCAGTTGAGTGCGCCTGCTGTGGACATGGGGCACTTTGAGTGGGCCAAGGACAAGATTCTCATGGGTGCTGCCAAGGAGAAGATGGTGTTGACTGAGGAACTGCGAATCAACACAGCATACCACGAGGCTGGTCACGCTATCATGGCCATGTACAGCAAGGGCGCCACGCCCTTGTACAAGGCGACCATCTTGCCGCGTGGACGGGCACTTGGTATCACGTTTCAGCTCCCTGAGATGGACAAGCTTGATATGAGTAAACAAGAGTGTTTTGCACGTTTGGACGTGTGTATGGGGGGCAAGATTGCCGAGGAGTTGATCAATGGCCCCGATAACGTGACGAGTGGATGTTCGTCTGACTTGAGCAATGCCACGAGCGTTGCACGTGCGATGGTTACGCTGTATGGTATGAGTGATGTGATTGGGCCAGTGAAGCTCAGCGACAGCTGGGAGTCGTGGTCGCCTCAGTTGAGGAGCATGGCGGACAATGAGGTGAGGGACTTTTTGATTGCGAGTGAAAAGAGGACGCGGGAGACGTTGCAGAAGCGGAGGGTTGAGCTCGAGCGTTTGGCGGAGGGGTTATTGGAGTACGAGACCTTGACAAAGGATGAGATGGAGAGGTTGGTGAAGGGTGAAAAGATCAACAAGCAGAAGAAGATTAGTAACTCGATCATCAAGGTTGAGACGGGTAAGATGGTGGGGGTCAGCATATCGGAGAGGGAGAAGAGCAATTGAGCATAGATAGAGCATAGATACATAGATGAGCGGAGCATAGATGAGCGAAGCGAATCTATGCGAATAACATGGATGAGCTAATCTATGCGAATAACATGGATGAGCTAATCTATGCGAATAAACAAGGATGAGCGAAGCATATATGAGCTAAGCATATACGAGCGAAGCATAGATGAGAAGCTAATGTATGCGAATGAAGTATAATATGAAGTATAATAAAAATGAAAGACTATTAGTATAGATGGCAGATGAGCATGGAACGTAGATAGCGAAGTTAATCTATGCGTATAATAGATGAACAGAATATTAAGCATAGAGCAAAGCGAATATATGTGCAGTTGAATCTGAATAGACACTTCGCTCATCTATGCAAATAAGGTATAATGTATGGACAAATATTGAGCATAGAGCAAAGCTAATATTGACCATAGATGAGCAAAGTTAATCTATGTGAAGTTTAAGCATGGATGGGCATTGGCTCATAAAATACAATGTAAGTGGACAGAATATTCGCTCATGCGCACATATAAATGAAGTATATAAAAATGGTCAGAATATAAAGCATATTCTCTTCTCATCTTTAATGAAGTATATTAAGCATATTATTTACTCACCTACGACTACCCCAACTGGTAAACTTCACACAAACACTGAAAACGTTCAACGTTGTTTAAGCAGTATTAGCCCAAAAGGGATACCCCAAACAGGCACTTTTTTGTCCTCCATCTCCAATTGTTCCGCTCAAAACTTTGTGGTTGGTTTGCGTAACTGCACCTGTTCCTCTTGCGTATTTACGAATGTTCACTTGCGCCTTCAGCAAGTAGAAGTGGGAGTTGAGGAGTTGAGTTCAGAAGTTGAAGAGTTGTTAAGTCGTATAAGTTGTACCTGTTAACTTGAGCGACTCCCACTTTCACGTCACTACGTCATTATCTGCAGATGACCTGACACAAACCCATTTGAGATCGCTTAAGGAGCAGAGTTATTGACCATGATTGCACCCATTGTATTGTATTTTTGCGGCATGGGGTCGCGGGCCAATCAAAGTGTTATCAGAAAGCCGTTCGGGTTCTGAGCGATGATCTCCAGTAACGGCTGGGAACATGTAATTCCAGTTGCCAGGATGCAATGTGCCTTCAGAACGACATAACGCAAAGCCTACCCAAAGCCTACGTACACTTTTATTAGTGCTACATTAATTTTACTACTACTACTACTTTTACTACTACTACTACTACTACTACTACTAATACTAATACTTTTATTACTACTTTCACTACTACTACTACTTCTAATACTTCTACTACTCTACTCTTAAACTACTCTACTACTTTACTCGTAAACTACTCTTGTACTCTTTCAGGCCTCACATGCCCTCTTCCCATTTGCGACTTTTGTTTTTGTACGACATTCACCCACGTGGGTCAAAGTTATGAAAAAGTCAGGCTGGATTGAACAAGACACTGGAACCGATTCGAAAACAGCCGGGATGAACACACCAGATGCTCTCCACACCTCAGATACCCCCGGATTCACAATGACTTCAGCCATAATAAACAGTCCTGCTGACCGCCACACTCCCCATACAAATTCCCCCGGGATGGTACGACTTAGCCCCAACCACCCAAACTTTAACCAAATGATGGATACTTCCCATGGAACTCCTTCGCTTGGAGGCACGCCTCATATAACTCATATTGGAAGTCAAGGGGGAACTCCCCATATTGATTCTTCTCATATGGGAGGCACTCCTGCTCATATGGGGGGTACTCCTGCTCATATTGGAGGTACTCCTTCTCATATTGCGAGTCATGGGGGAACTCCGTCTCATATTGGAGGTACTCCAGGAACCCCTGGGATCATGGAACCTCTTCACATACCACAGGGATTAACAGAGAATGAGCAGATGTTCTTTAATAATCTTGAAAGGAACCTCGACCTGAACAGGAGTGATAGGAATGTTAGAAGTGTTGATAACATCGACAACATTGACAGAAACATTGACAGAGTAGACGGAAACCTCTACAACAAACACGAAAGCCACCACCTGAGCAATTCCAGTGCAAACACAGTCATGACTGCTAAGGCTAGTAACCCCTCTTCCAAGACCTCCAGCCGTGCCAATAGTTCACAGCCCGAATACTACCAGCATTATCGAAAGGAAGAATATAGGAAAGACGGCGACTACAGAAAAGATCACGGGATCCCAGAGTACGAGTTCCAGCTCGATAATCTTCTGTTTATGGATGGCCTCAACTTTGAGCAGCAGCAATTGGATACTCAGCCTTTGGGCACCATGTCGCTGGCATTTCCTCCAGTAGAGCACCAGGACCAGACTCCGCTGCTACTTGCTCATAAAAAGGTGGAAGACAAGATGTTTGCGCTGCCCGTGCTCCCTGGGCAGAATGAAAAGCTGTTCAACAACCAACACTACTACCACAAAAATAAGGACTACAAGCCGGAGTACAACAGGGAGTACACCCCGAACACTGCGCCGCAGACCCACGTGAGGCCGGACGTGGTGTTTACGCCGTTGGTGTCTCCGGCTGTGACTCCGCACGAGAGTCTGGTGAACAATAACCGCTCGTACCAGCAACCGGTCTCGGTAAAGTTTGAACCGCTCACGTCCCCGGCGTTGGCAGTGCAACCAGGCAAGACCAACGACAGGAGAAGATCGAGTTCCTCGGTGTATGGGCCAAATGATGACTTTTCACTAGGCAACTACAAGCGGAGAACCCCACACGGCACGCCTGTTTTGAGTGCGAATGGATCGAAAGTGAAAAATAGCCCGTCGATGAAGGTGAAAGACGGCGAGATGCCGCCCCCGACCCAAAAGAAGTTACATAGCTGTGATAATCTGGCGTCGGGGACGCCTTTGATGGGGTTCACCATTGGCAGGTTGGCGGAGCAGGAGGAACATAAACCAAAGTTATCGAGAAAGAGCTCGCTAAGAGGTTCGTCACTGGATACACTGCCTACTTTGGAATCACAGAGGGGGAAGGATGAGGAGAACCCAACCAAGAAGAAGGCGTCGCACAAGTTGGCTGAGCAGGGGAGGAGAAATAGAATGAACTTGGCAGTACAGGAATTGGGCGCGTTGATCCCACAGCACTACCACGATGAGGTTTCGATTCCTCTGAAGGCGACGACAGTGGAGTTGGCCTCGAGTTATATTCGGGATTTGTTGAATGAGTTGGAGAGGGTGAGAGAAAAAAACAATTGATCAACAATGAGCGAAGCGAATTGTTGTTAATTGTTGAGTATGATGAGCAACAATGAGCGAAGCGAATTGTGCTCTTGTTCAAACCTTGGGTTGTACAATAATTGAGTGGAGCGAAGTTGTTATCCAATTTTTCAAACTCAAGGGTATGATTGAGCAACAATTGGAGCGAAATTGTTGTTTTTATTCACAACTTGGTAAATGAATTACAATTCTCCGCTCAATTGTTGTTTTAATTCACAACTTGGTAAATGAATTACAATTCTTCGCTCAATTGTTGTTTCTGTTAACAACTTAGTGTATGAATTACAATTCTCCGCTCAATTGTTGTTTCTGTTCACAACTTGGTAAATGAATTACAATTCTCCGCTCAATTGTTGCTTGTGCTAACAACTGAGCTAACAATGACCAACATCTTTGCTCAATTGTATAAAACTTAATTGAGCAACAACTTGGTTTCACCCAATTGTTAAACTCACGGTGAGCACCCACAATCTCACTTCCTAATTGTTTGGTCATTCAATGACCCAAGTGAGGATGAACATATTTCATCGGTTCTATCAGAGTATACCTGGTACTCGGGGAACCTAGGCACTTTAGGTGCTAGATTCAATTAATATAATGAGTGATTATGACAAACAGATCATCGTCTGAAGGTACGATGGAAGAAACTGACTAGATGATCTACGGTGAGTATATAGGTAGGGATAGCATAGCTAGCGATCAGTAAAGAGATCGATGCGTGTATTATATTAATAGATGACATTACTAAGAGGCAAACGCCAAGGCAGGAAATGCCACAAGGAAATGAAGGAAATGCCACAAGGAAATGACAGCACAAAAGAAGCACAATGGGAAATTGATTGGGAAATTGATTGGGAAATTGATTAATTGATGCTAAAAAGGGGATCGGCGAAATACAGATTTTCCGGAAATTTCCCCATACTATGGGGTGATGTGAAGCTGTCATTCACTACACCAAGCTCAAGCTTATTTTGACACATTGTTGCAATATTGATTGGATCTCCAGTATCTTTCCCTCAGTATCTTTCCCTCCATATCTTTTCCTCCAGTATCTTTCGGGAGTAGCACATGTCTAACTGAAATTCGTCGATCGCCGAAAGCGCATCACACCTCGTAACCGGGGAATACAAAAATCACTGCAATTGTTGGCACCAAATGCGGGGGTACCATTATCATGACGTCAAGAGACGAAACCTGGTTACACTTTGAACAAGAGGGTTGTGTGCACTGGGTAAGGTTGCAATTCCTAAGCCCCTTTAATGTTCTTGTCTATTGGCCACTTAATAATCCGCAACTCTTGGCATCAGGAGACAACTGAGACATTCAGTCTATCCCCATGTTAAATTCATCTTTATTCATCATCTATTCATCATCTATTCATCATCTATTCATCATCTTCATTTTCAATTCTTCTATTCATCTTCAATCTTCTCCATGTTTCCATCTTCTACTCATGTAGTCTTCCCTTGCTGTTGTTGACTACTTTTCGTACTTTTGAATGTACAACGGTTTAAAGCATTCTTAAATAACACAATTAATCTCTCCGCAATTTTTCCGCTTCCCCACAAAAGGCTCGGAAAAATTGCCAACCGAGTTGGAAAATTCCATGAAAATTCCATGATTTCCATTACAATTTCCACCATAATTCCGAACACATGTATCCACCAAGCCATGATAAAGACTTGAGGTCCTGGCTCGTCCGCAACCATTCACAGGACCCAGGTTTTTCGGTCGATCTTTAAACACATTTTGAGCCCTGCGATCAGCACAGCATGTTTTTGCGATCCCTTCAGCACGGGTAAACATTGCCATGGGGTTTACGAACTAGTTCGGAATTTGCCATATTTAAAGGCATGGTTCCGGAATATTTTTGTGTGTATCCAGATATTTAACGCCATGAGATTTTCCAATTTATTTGCGGCGCTTGTTACTTTTCTGAGTGTGTTGGCGATGGACATTAACAGACCCAAGGCTCATTTTGCTCCTGCCAAAGGGTGGGCTAACGACCCCAATGGACTTTTCTACGACAAGACAGAAAAGCTCTACCACTTGTATTTCCAGTACAACCCCAACGATACCGTGTGGGGCCAGCCATTGTACTGGGGACACGCCACGTCCAAGGATTTGTTCAATTGGACCGAGCACGGTGAGGCCTTGGCTCCCGAAAACGATAACGAGGGTATCTTCAGTGGAAGCATAGTGGTTGACCACAACAATACGTCTGGGTTTTTCAACGACAGCATCGATCCTAACCAGAGAGTGGTTGCAATCTACACCAACAATGCCCCAACTGACCAAACCCAAGACATTGCCTACCTGTTGGACGGGGGCTACACTTTTACCAAGTACGAGAACAACCCTGTGATTTCGCTCAACACCACGCAGTTTAGAGACCCCAAGGTGTTTTGGCACGCAGAAACCAACCAGTGGATCATGACGGTTGTGGAGTCGACCCAGTTCAAGATTGACATTTACGGTTCGGTCGACCTCAAAAACTGGAGCAAGCACTCGCTGTTCAGCTCTGGGTACTACGGAATGCAGTACGAGTGCCCGGGTCTCATCCAGATCCCAGTTGAAGGTGGTGGTAAGAAGTGGTTGATGATTTTGGCAATCAACCCAGGTTCCCCTATGGGTGGATCCGTCAACCAGTACTTTATTGGAGACTTTGACGGGTTCAAGTTCACTGCGGACGATACCCAGACCCGTTTCATGGACCTTGGCCACGACTTTTACGCTTTCCAGACGTGGTCCGATCTCGACTCCGATGACGTGATTGGTGTTGCTTGGGCTCTGAACTGGTTGTATGCTGCGCATGTTCCCACTGAGGCCTACCGTTCTTCCATGACATTCCCTAGAAAGCTCACTTTGCGTGAGGTTGAGGTCAATGCAGACAAGAAGCAGTTGACTCTCTGCTCCGAGCCATTGGTGCCAGAAACCTCTGCCACTGTCAAGACCCTTTCTCACCACAACTTGACTTCCGAGAGAATCACCACCAATGTGTCTGGAACCTTTTCTTTTGAGTTGACCTTCACTGTGCTTGATGCCGAGGTTACCAAGAACGATGCTCCAAGATTCAACATCACCATTGGAAACGACGAGGAAAAGTTGACTATTGGGTTCGACCAGTCCCAGACCACGTTTGTCGTGGACAGAAACATTCCTACATTGGACTTTAACAACTTCCCACTCTACGCCCACAAGACCCTCACATACGTACAGGGAGTGGAGAGTCAGTACCACTTGAGGGGAGTTGTGGACCGCAACATCTTGGAGTTGTTCTACAATAACGGGTCCATTGCAGTGACCGACTTGTTTTTCATGAAGGACGAGGTGGTGGAGTTCTCGATGGGTGCACAAATGGACGGTTTGTTTAGAGTCGATAGTCTCGAGGTGAACAACTTGGAGACTTAGGTAAAAGGTAATATATATGAACACAGTCGAGCGGAGCGAGATTGTGATTTCTTCTTGATTGTAAACTCTACTTGTACTCGACTTGAATATTACTCTCCCGAATGGAAGTCTTGAATATTCCCTTTTAGATTGTGACTTCATAAATATTGCTCTCAATGGTGACTTCTGCTTAAATCTTTCTCTCGATTACTCACGTCTTACAATCGAGCACTCACAATCTCGCTCTGTTCGATTGTCTCTTCTCGATTGTTCATTTTGCTCTACTTCTCACAATCTCGCTTCGCTCGATTGTGCACTTTGCTCTACTTCTCACAATCTCGCTCCGCTCGATTGTGTATCTCGATTGTGATTTCGCATTCTATATTATACCTAACCAACTAGAGCAACCCATCCAAATCAAACTCCTTTGCCCACTCTGTAACAATCTCGGTTCTCTCGACCCTTGGGGCCTCGGTCTTTCTCACCTCAGCACCAGTTCCCTTCTGGCTCTTGGGCATGGTCCATCCCAAGATTCTGCCGTCTCTCCAGTCATTCAACACCAACAACGCCGCACTCTGGAGGTTTGGAATTCCCCCCCTTCCCAATCTACCCTTGGACCTGGCCACGTGGATCAAGAAGTGCTTGGTGAACTCCTCAAAGTCACTCAGTGGAATCGCTGGCAATTGGTAGTATTTCTTCAATCCCTCCGACATCTCTGTGTCCTGAGAAAACTTCTTCAAGAGCAACTGAACAGCAGGGGTGGGATCTCCAATCGATTTGGGGGGGATGGCACTCAACAACGCCAACTTGGCGTCGCCGTTTTTCTGCTCATCGGGGAACACAATACCTGGAGAGTCCAAGATCTTGAGCTTGCCGTCAATCTTGACCTCCCTCATCAGCGTGGTGACACCAGCCTGGTTACCAACAGGACACGCCTTGGCGTTGTTGCCGTGTTTGTTTGTCAAGGCATTGATAATAGACGACTTTCCGACATTGGGGTACCCAATCACACCCACCACAATGGATCTCTTGAGGTTGGACTTGGCAGCATATGCCTTCAATGCCTGGAGAAGTGTAGATGCAGTCGCAGTACTCGACAAGTTCTTGTTGTAGATACTCCCACCGGCAGCACCGCCGTTTGCTTTCACAGGCACAGTAGGGAAACTAGACTTGAGAAAGTCAAGCCACTGGGTGAGCACGTTTTCAGGCACCAAGTCCACCTTGTTCAACACGAGAATCAAACGCTTGTTGGGGTGCTGCAAAACAGCCTCCTCAACCTTTTTCGAGCGGGTAGACTCAGGGTCTCTAGCATCCATCACATACAAAACCACATCCGCAGCCTCTACAACAGTCTTGAAGATCTTGTCATAAGCCTTACGAGAAGTGTCCTTATTCGAAGGATCCACAGAGATATCGTAAGTGGTTTCCTCCTCACTTTCTTCCATGTCAGAGTCCTCGTATTCTCTAGCAGCATTCTGGGCCGACTCCAAAAGAGCCTCGAGTCCACCTTGACCTTCTTCCTCTTCTTCCACTTCCATCTCGACTTCTTCACCCCTGGCAGCCGCAGCCTCGCGTGCGAGCCTGCGCTCTTCCTTCATAGCCTCTTTCTTCTCCTGGTCCATCCTTCTTTGCTCCTCCAATTCAGAAATGATCCTGTCTTTGTAGGGGAAGTTGGCAGGAATACCAGGGTCTTTGTTGACACGCGACTTCCAGGTCACATCCTTCTTGGCATGCTTGCGGTCCTTACGTTGCTTGGCAGCAGCCTTCTTCTTGATGCCTTCACGCATACGCGTGGAAACACGTTTAGATGTGGGCTTCTTGACTCTCATGATGGGATGAGATGAGATGAAAAAAGGAAATTTTCGTGATAAAATATTGAGTGCAATGATGTCAAAGACGTCAGAGTGCAATGATGTCGAAGACATCATTGTACACACTACGAATACTATTCTTCTTTCTCCAGCTCTCTACGCATCCCTACCTCTCTACGCATCTCTACAGCCTCAAACATAGAATAGCATAAAAAGACAAAAAATCGACTACCTTCTATATCCTATTTCTCCATTTTCTCCACTATCATATTTAGTCAGTTTATGATGCCCAGTCAGCGTTTTGGTCTTGGACTTTGGGGGCAACTCATCATCAGATTCACAGTCGGAGTCCTTTAAGTTATCTGAGTTATCTGAATTTTCTGAATCCAGATTCTCTGAGTCCGTCTCACAATCTGGTTCTTGTGGCTGCGACAATTTATTAATCAAACCCGGCTGCTCGATTTTGAGCTCAACTTGCTGGGTTCCTGAAGGGTTTTCCTGTCCAAGTCCAATGATGTTTCCTTTGGTGTCGTAAATGGGCATGAGTCTCTGGACTTCTTTGGGTACGATTCTATCGAGCATACGCTGCTTGATGCTGTTCTTGAAATTGGCCTTGACCACCAGCGCTGTTTTTTGGGCGTTGCTGATATCGTTGGGGGTGACTACAAACTGAACCAGAGTGGTGTATTTGTTGGCAACAGGCAACGAGACAGTGAGGGTCGCAAGAAGAATGAGGTATGGCAACATGGTATACAAATGCAAATGGCTGCGAAAAATATAACCACAGAAGGAGGGAAAAAATATGGCCTAAATAGTTCAAGAGAGTCTTCAATCAACTCTCATTTGTAAACTCTCATTTGTAAACTCTCATTAGTCAACTCTCATTAAAGTTAACATTTGTCAACATTTGTCAACATTTGTCAACATTTGTCAACTCTCACATTGTCAACTCTCAACTCTCATATTGTCAACTCTCATATTCAACTCTCATTAGACTGAGTAAACTTGAGTGCATTCATTACCTTCAAGTTCCAATGAGCTTTGACTTGTTGTTTTCTCTTCTCTTCTCAATCAGGTTCTAATAAGTTCTATTAATTCTATTATTATTAGTTCTATTCAGTCTCAATTGATTCGTATTGGTTCAAGTGTACTAATTCTTGTTAGTCCTAATAGTTCTAATTCTTCTTAGTTCTAATAATTCTTAGTCCTGCCCTTACCGTTTACAATAACTGTGGCAGTTAATTATAGCACAACTGAGCTGCGCTCAATTGTGCCTTTTATCACTTCGTTTCTTCACCAAAACACCCTATTTCTTCACTTCCGCGTACCTAATAAATGCTCATCCCGTTCATTCCTGGTACCATTGTGGCTCACAACTCTATAAAACGTTGCAACAAACACCATTTCTGAAAGTCCATCATGTCTGATAAAAAGTCCATTGCCTTTGTTTGCGGAGGCAACAAGTAAGTCTCTTGTGTACTGTGTATATCTGTATTTTGCTAACCGCAGGTGCCGTTCCCCTATGGCGGAGGCTGTGTTCAAAGCCAAGGTCAACAAGCTCAATTACGACGACAAGTTTGACAAGATCGACTCATTCGGCATCAATGAGAAATTCATTGGCCAGCAGCCAGATGAACGCTCCATTGACACTCTCCAGAAACATGGCCTTTCTGTGCAACATGCCGCAAAAAAGATCTCGGCCGCAGACTTTGAAAAGTTTGATTATGTAATCGCCATGGACGAGGGCATCAAGTCGGACTTGTTAAAGATCAAGCCCGCGGCCACAAAACTGAATGTGGCGCTCTTTAGTGAGTGGCGTACGGATCTTCTGTTTGGCAAGATTATCCAGGATCCCCAAAATGCGGGAGCTGAGGTGTTTGAGGATAATTACGAGCAGTTTGATCATTTTAGTGATGGGTTTTTGAAGAGGGAGGTTGAGGAGAAGGTGAAGATTTGATCATCAAGATTTGATGATCGTAAGGTGATTATCTTTGAAGATTTGAAGATTTGATTTGATCATTTTGCTGTTTTCATATCAAGTTGGAAACCGTACTCTATATTCTTTAGACGATCTCAATACAATTTACTCCAAACACGATAGGTGAATACTACTATAATTTTACTGAAGATTCACAAAGCTCTGGATTCATTTTGCACCCACGAAAATCACTGTTCTATGTATGTTCAATTATTAATTTATCTCTACAATTGTACTCCATCCTATCCATTAGTCTATACTCTATCACCTATGCTTGAAACCTCAGTTCCCTCAATTGTCCGCGGTTTTTATATTGCCCTGTAGAAGATCGAGGGCGTTGACCCATGTAAGATCGAGGCGGCACGCTCGATTCTTATGTTGCCCTTGTAGAAGATCGAAGAATGGGTGCCAATGACCCTTAAGATCAAAGAATCTCGCACACTCGATTCTTATGTTACCCTTGAAAAAGATCAATTGAGGGTTCAATGAGCTTTTAGAAGCATCGAAAATCTCGCTTCGCTCGATCTTATGTTACCCTTGTATCGAGAATCTCGCTTCGCTCGATTCTCTAGAAATGCTTATCCTTCGACAAACTCTCCCTACTCGCATTCTCAGAACGCGAATAAAACATGGCACTTGCACTCCTCTTGGGCACCCCAAACGGCTTGTTAAAATTACTCACGCTTCTCGAAGCAAGCGGGTTCTGTCCCACCGCCGGCTGTTCGCCCAAACTCAATGTCAGGCGTGTTCTGAGCACCAGTAGTTGCGGCAAAGTAGACGGAATCGACGCGGGTTTAGCCAACCCCTCCTCCAAGTCCATCTCCTCTGGTCTCGTGAACCGCTTCGCAAACAGCAGCGGAATAACCCTGCTACACGACAGCACCACCGGTGCCACGACCTTACGCAAGTACCGTTTTTTGTACCAACCAAGCACAGCCATGAACACCATGAGTATGAACAAGTACGGCACATTGAGCGAGATGGACTCGCTCACATCTTTGATCCCACTACCCGAAATGAACTTGGCTCCACTCACATCACTGGGGTAGATCCCAACCTCAAGTCCCTCGGACGGGACCTGCGACGATGCATACAAGAGGATTTTTCCTAGGGTCCATGTCAACTCCGATCCGTCGATAGCACTCGCCAGGCTAAAGGACCCCAGGTCTCGTGGCAACTCGAACCCGTCGTGCAATACCAGTGAGACCCAGCTGGCCTTGAAACACACATTGATCAAGAATTTTTGCGGGTCCAAGTTCAGGTACATTCCAGCTTCGGAGTTGGCCAACACCTGGTCCCATTCCAACTCGCAGAACTCACGTGTGGCAGCCTCAAACTTTTGTGAGTCGTGGAGTCCTCCCATGGAAAACACATCTTGGGACGTGTACCAGTATTCGGAAATACCCACAAAGGCATCTTGCCCAAAGTTGAGGGTGGGCGTATGGATACCATTGAACAAGCATGGCATATCGTTACAAGGAAGTGTTTTGAGAAGGAGGGGATAAATTGTCTTTTGGCAAAGATCGTAGTTACCGCTCCCGTTTAAAGTGTACTTTTTCCCATTGTAGACATGTTGTATGGACGCTTGCTTGGGCATACACGGATCGTTAATGACCTCTGCTGATTTTCGCGTGCTGGTCGAGAGCGATATTAATGTGTTAAGGTACCTGTTTCTGGCCTCGTTGGCCCCGAACCCAAGCCATGTTTCCACAAATACGTTCCAGTGCTGGAGCTCTCCATTCATGTTACGGAGCACCACCGTGCTCAAATCGTCCCTGTGCTTCTCGATATCCTCACTAGAGGGCACAAATGCCAACTGGGTCGAAGCTCCGCCCATATCCATGAACCCCACTGACAGTCCGGGGGGTACTGGTGCAAGGGTCTTTACATTGGTATTTGAGCGATCATTGCTACTCTTGTCTGAGAACAGGCCCTTGAGGTAATTCAAACCAAGCCACCCGTAAATACCTTCGGTCAGCCCATCGATAATCTGGACGTACTCGTTGCAATTATCCAACTTGAACTTGGTGTGTTTCCTCCATGCTGCACAGGTTTCAGCTAGAATGGCCTTTTGCTGTGAGGGTTCGAGCAATCGCATGCCCGCGGTGGCTAGAATGAAGACGGGGGTTTCAGCATGCAATCCAATGGGGACAATATTCTCTGCAAATTCAGCAAGTTGTTTAAAGTGCCGTGTCCATATGGATTTGGGATCGTCTTTGTAGGAGGAAACACCGGGAGATATCTTGTGCTGCCACTCCTTCTGGTGCTCAATTTCGGGCGGAGAGTTGAGCCCTGCGTCCTCGGTGCTTTTCCAGCTGTAAACCTGGAGCCGCGAGCCAGAAGACCCGGAGTCTATGACTATTCCGTATTGTTTGTTGAGAAGCATGAAATTTAAAGATCAGCGAAAAGAGAATGGAAGATACAATTACGATTTGAGCATTCATCAGAAGACATTAGTATTTGTTTTTAGTAGTATGATGGATTGGAAGTACTTTCAGTGCATTTACTATATTCAAATAGTTTTAGTAATTCAATGCGTTAGTACTCAGTACTTTTTAGTACTTTCAGTACTTTTCAGTACACAGTATTATGAAGATTTATTAATAGCACACATGTCAAGACATCAGTACATTATTACACATCAATAACATTTGACATTAAAAACACTTCAACTCCTAGTACTCAACTGTAAGATCAAGAGAATCTTCACAACCTACAGGGTTGATCCAGTTGAAAAATTCTTCATCAAAGTATAAATGCATAGTTAAAGTATAATTGTAATGGGATAAGATCAACCTCTTTTTAAAACACTCCCCGAGTTCATGGATTCTGTTGAAATTCCTGACTATCTCAGAAAGAATCATTTCTTATCATCTTATGGTGAATTGTGCCCCGATTCTTGCACCCTTGGCGTATTTCCTCATTTTTTGTGCAATTTCCCCAGAAATTATAGATTCTTGGATTCTTGGATTCTTGGACTCTTGGAGAAATTAATTCCACAGTTTACTGAATTGTTTGAGTACTTTAATAATCTTTGAATTAGTTAATATAGTCATTGGCGAGTCCTATTGCTACTACTTAGTCATCAATTAGATCAATATCACTACTACACTAGTACCCTACTTCTACCTTCTACCATACTACCACTATAACTAGTGTCACTACCCACTAGTTCTACTACTACTACCACCTTTCACTAGTTCTCCTACCACCACAACTACTTCTACTACTACTACTAGTCTTACTACACTAATTCTCGTCTAGTCTACTACTACCACTAGTCTACCTGATATGCTTACTCTTCCAGATACTCCAACTCCCACCAACACTACACTTTCGGTTTCAACCGTCTCCAACTCCAGGGCATCGATACTCATCCCCATTTCTTCCTATAACGAATGCATCAAATACACTTCTAATCTTGAGGAGTACCTTGTGCTTCTCTTGTCGCTTGACAAGTCTCAGACTCTTTGTTCTAAAGTCCCATGGGATAACATCTATAAGAACGGTCAATGGACGGTTTTTGACGAGGTTCAAACCGTTGTGTACTCAATGGCCCTTGTGTATATCCGCATAGGATCCGAGCTCGCAAACCAGCTCATCGAAGGGGACCCAGACGACGAAAACGATACCGAATGGCGTCTGGTTGCTGATTCGTACAAGAAAGCCACTCTGTTTGCATTATTCGGAGAGGACTACTCAAAACCACAAGACCTGGATCTCTCGACGTTTGGCGATGCATCCTACAATTTCCATTTGGTGGTGAAATTAGCTGAAATATCGTCTCAGATGGCAATCCTCTCAAAATTCTCGTGGGTGAATCGCTCCTCGCTAATTAAACATAATGATTTGGCAAAGAACTCAAATAATGGGACTTTGGCAAGAGTTGCAATTTATGTGGTGAGCGAATTGGCAATTGTGAGGAATGTGGTGCAACAGACTAATACAGAAAAGTTCTTCCCTTCCAAATTGAATAGACTCGAAGAAAAGCTCACGAGGAAGGATTCTAAGGAATCGGAAGAAGAAAGTTTCAATAAAGTGGCCAACTGGACCTCGTGGGGGCACTACCTCTCGGTGGTATCTCGATACTCTTCAGCCTACGCGGGGATGTTTCTTCTGATTGAAAAGTACCAGCAGGGGAACCTTGGCCAGGCATTGGGTTTGGTGAGGTTCGCATTGATAAAACTACAGAGTAAGTACACTTCGTCGGACAAAAAGGGCAAGTTACAGAAGGTGCGGAACATTAAGGAAAAGTTCGTGGCCAAGAAGAATGATGAGTTGATCAAGAGCTTGAATGCAGTACTGAGCTTGAATGTGGACAAGCTGGTGTTTTCGGGCGATGTGGTGTTGAATGACTTGAGTTATCTTTTCGATTTGCTCATCCAGTTGAATGTGAGGTACGAAAAGGAAAACTCGATTTTGGGGTTCGAGGATCCGGTGGACTGGAAGGAGATTGAGTCGGATGCAAAATGGCCAATGGGAGCGAAGATACCAATGAGTAGGGTGGAGATGTGGGGGAGGAAGGAGAAGAGGTCGTATTACTAACAATCAAGCGAAGCGAGATTGTGAGAAGCATAGATGAGCGAAGCGAATCTATGCGAAGATCTGTTTTCCTCTTCGTGAAATGATGAAATCTAATGAAGAAGAGAGAAATGTCATGAATGTGTATACGAATGATAGAAATAAGTGAAGATACATGAATGAACTTACGCGCCAGTAATTAAATGATTTTATATGTAGTGAATTAAGCACCCTTCGAGACTTTACAATTAGCTTATTCCTAATATGCTCAGCTCCCATCTCGAACAACTCGCCTCGCTCGTTGTTCTACTGGCTTAGCTCGTTGGCTACTCTCTTCTATCCTATCACATACTATTTTCTACTCACTATTTAGCTTCATTATGCTGAGATAATTCCCAGTGCTGTCTATTGGAACAATTCGCTTCGCTCATTGTTCTCATTGTCCTATGCTAAGCTCCTGAAAATCTCTCTCAACTCATTTCTTCCGACATGGTAATCCACATCTCCATCAAAGTGGTTTCTCAATATCACTCCCAACCTGCTGAAGTAATCAATAAATACACCCTCCATGTCGTCCCACAACCTTCTGACCAACTCCCTCTCGTAAGGCTCTCCATTCACCAAAAAGTGCTTCTCCAAACGCCTGCGGATATCGCTGGCACGCACATTGATTTCCTTGGTGGTGTAGCCCAGAAGCAAGTTCTTCATGTACTTCTTATTATACTTCTTGGCCTTACCCGTCTTGATCAATTGCTCGTATGTGGTGACGAAATCCACCAACTTTCCGATATTCTTCATAATCTGCTTCTGGAAGTACGCATCCTTCACCTTGGCGAAAACAGCATCCAATTGCATGCGCAACTTGCGCACCAGCTGCGAGCCCCCGCTCCACTGGTCCATGGCATAGTAGGCATTCTGCAAGATGGCAACATTACGGTACTCACGCTCCTTGTCATCCAAGTCGTGGTTCTTCAAAAGAGGATCGTCACGCGACAATAACTGCACCAACAGTTGGGTCAATTCGGCATACGAAGTGTCTACCATGGTGCGAACATTGGTGGAACGTGCATCTCCGTTGTCCAATGACTCCTCCACAATGGTAACGACAGAAACCACACTCTTCACCACATTGAGCACACCACACTTGGCATTCACCATGGCCCTGTTGAGGTTTTCTACCTGCGTGTCAATAAACCTCTTCCACATACCGCGGTACTTGTCAACGGCCTTCTGGTAAAAGTTGAACATGACAAACTCGTGGTTGGTGGAGTTTTGCTTGGAGGACATGACGGTTTCAACATGCACTAAAACCAACGGCAACAGCAAATCATCTGGGTTCACCAGCTTGAGCAATGTGTTGATGAAGGATCCAAACACCGCTTGCATCGCAACAATCATTGCATTCAGCGAGTGTGTTTGTATCTTATCGAGCTGTGGCGCGCTCTCAAGTGCAGCCTTACGCTCCTTCCATGGGTGCTCCATCAAAAAGGTCTTGAAATGAAGTGCCGTGACATCATGGTGGAATAATTCAGCAAAGAAGAACTTGACAGCCAGGATGAGATCCGCAGCCTCATCAATAATGTGAAGAACGACGGTGGGATCGTCAACCACCGCGGCTGATGGGGCACTAGAGCTAGCAACAACTCCAGCAACACTGGTGAATCTCTTGACGTTCTGGACGTGCTGACTACTCTTACTGTGTCCCAACTTGTTTGAGATACGCGAGGTCAACGAACGCTTGAGTGGACTGGTAACCTCTGGCTCGTCCTCTTCACGCAGCACCTTGATTCTACCAAGGTGTGTCTCGAGCACCTTATCCAAAAACTCCAGCATTGTGGCTGTGAAGAAGGTGTTCATACGAGCAAACTCGTCCTTGCTGACGGCCTTGACAAAGTAGGCAATACCGCTGAAAACAAGCAAATTGTTCAACTCACGCAAAAGATGGGTCGCGCGGAACGAGGCGAGCTCCATGTGCAACTGGCGCACAATTTCGCCGATTTCGTGCTCGAAAAACAGAACGAAGTTGTGGGAGAATCTCGAACTCACATCCTCGTACCTGGTCTTGAACTCGCGCAACGAGCGCATACTACTCAAATTCTCCTCCTCGTCACCCAAAGTACTCAAGGCATCGCAAATATTGAGGAGCCTTTGCTCCAACACTTCCAAGCGACTAACACGACGGAACTCGGCAAATGTCTCGACACCGTGGAGCTCACTGCCGTCGATACTAACCTTCAATAAGATATCCTCGAGATCCTTGTGAAGAGTCTTTTTGTTGATGGCCTTGACCTGAAGACCCTGGGAGTTGTTTTCAATCTCGTTGATATCTCCCAGCAAAAGCTTGAAATCAATCTCCATGCGCCTGAACACATGGGCGAGGTTATCAATCTCCACGAGCGAAACTGCCATGTCGCCCAGCGACCCACTTTGCTTACTAAAGTCAAGCTCCACCAATTCCTTGACATTCTTCTGCTTGACTATATTCAACTCATTCGCAAGCTTACGCACCAAGGTGGCAGCGTCGTCCTTTGCACTCCAGCGGATCTCGTCCAACAACTCCTCGACCTCGGCGTCTTTAACCGGGTTGGCCACCACTTGCACACTGCGGCGAATATTCAAGGGTTCCTGTGGCACTTCACCGAGCAGTTCCACCAGTTCGTTACCATGAGTAACCAAACCAGGCGGAGCGTCCAAGCGTTCACCATTGAACTCAAACGTATCATCGGGAACGAACGAAATGTGGTCATCTAAAAGATCGGCAATCTCCTTCATGGAAGCATCAATGGGCTTGGACGGACTTGCCTGCCCCTTCTTTTCACTTCTTGAGTCAATACTCTTTTTCCTCGAGTCCACGCTCCTCTTTCTTCCCTCATCCACACTCTTTTTCCTCGAGTCCACACTGCCTCTTCTTCTCTCATCCATTTCCGGCCTGTCAAAGCTCTTTTTGCGATCATCCAAACTTCCTCTTCTGCGTTCATCACCACTTGCCCTGTCATCCACACTACCTCTTCTTCTGTCATCCACACTACCTCTTCTTCTTTCGTCCACACTACCTCTCCCACTTCTTCTCCCATCCATTTCCCTGGCCTCGGACTCCATTCCGTCCAATCTTTCAGGCACTTCATAAGGTTCATCCAAACTCTGCATTCTCCCAGGCTTTTGGTCTGCCCACGCATGGCGCTCCTCTGGCTTGTTGATCAGCTCAGCAAACTCCGCCATGTTGTTGGAGGCTCTGGACCTACGACGTGGGTCGTACTTTTCAGTGGACGCCTGGCTCTCGTGCTCGGATATGTGCAGGGTTTCACTATCGTTTGCCTTAAAGTCAAACGAGTGGGTGTCATCATAACTCGGGACATTGCGAGGAGCCTCTGGTGCAAATGGAGATGGGGCCGAAGGTTGCGATGGAGTTGATGGATTAGCAGAAAATGCAGAAGTTGGTGGCTGAACCGAAAGACTCGTGGGTTTTGCGTAAGGGTTCGGCTGATTGGATCCAGAGTACGGATTCGATGCTGGTTTTGGACTCAGGGAAGCAGCGTACGGATTCCCATAAGGATTCGAAGGGGCTGCTTGGTTATATGGGCTCGAAGGATACGGACTATTTTTATCGGTAGACCCACCCGAAGTATATGGACTTCTATCTTGGTACGGGCTCCCCATATTTTGACTCCCCATATTCTGAGTCTTTTCAGCATACGGACTGGCGTTTCTGTCTGGGGTACCATGAGTCCCAGCATGTGGTTGTGTCATTGGAGGATTCAAGCCCAAAGCACCCGAGACCATACTCTTGACAGGCTTTGCAGTGCCCGAATTCCTCTGTTTCATCTTGTGTGGATCCAAGCTCTGTTGGGAGCTCATTGCAGTTCTTGACCCAGAGTTTGCGCTGCTATTACTAGCGATACTACTGGAAGTTGTTGACACAGTTTTTGAAGTGGCATCAGACTTTCTCAGAGGATGGGCAGGAAGCTTAAAGTCCAGCAACGAAAAGCCCGTCAACTTCGGGTACCTCCCTGTCAAGTTTGAGTAGGCTGTTGTCAAATAACGAGCAAACTTCCACAATCTCTCCAAACCCTCTTCACATTTCCAGTAGTAGTCTTTATTCAAGGCAAGAACAATTCCGTTATTGCCCACCTTGGTAATGCCCGACAACTCGTGCAATTCCCAGGTTCTTCCAATCTGGTACACGTGTTTGCGCTCGTTGAACTTTCCCTTTTGGAGGAGTGGTTTGCCAGGGTGCTTCAAGCACACCACGAGTACACGGGACTTGACACTTCCCACTTGCAGAGGCGCCAAGTGATCTGGGGGTGGGGCCAGGGGGTACAGCGAGTACTCCTTGATGGCAATGTGGGTCTGGTATGTTGTTTCAAGGACACGGCGGCCGCGGTCGTCGATTTGTTTGGAATAACAATCATGAATGAGTTTCTCAGAAACCCGTTTACGGTCAGTTGGTTCCGAGGAGGGACCCGAGCTTGCGGGCGAATTCATGCGCTGGACGGGGGAACGGGCCATTGGCAGACCCCCGCCGGGGATTCGAGTGAGGGTAGGGGACTGGAAGCCGTGGGCGCCGTGGGGTGATCCGTTGACTCGAGGCGAGCCGGAGGGCTGGTAGGGCGGTTGGGGGGGAAATTGATTGAGCTGGTTGGAAAACTGGGGGGATTGGCCGGGGCCATGGTGCGAGGGATACGGCAGACCGCCGTTCCCTCGGGGAGGATGGCCCGGTTCGGGGTATCCTGATCTGGGGTACATGTTGTTGAGAAAAAAAGACGAAAAGATTATAGAAGAATAGGAACAGAATATCAGAATGACAGAGAACGTAATGACAGAGATCGGAATAACAGAGAACGGAATAACAGAGAACGGAATAACAGAGAACAGAAGAACAGAAATGTGTAGAGGTGAGAAGATTAATGAGATAATGGAGAAATTGAAGAACACAATTGCTTGAAATCTTGAATAATTAACAGACACCTAATAAGACAAAAGATTTAGAAGTTGCAAGATTAAAGAATATACAATATAAAAGGTACAGATGTAGAATATACAGATGAAGATACAGATAAAAGATAGAGATTCAGATGAAAGATACACATACAGATACACATACAGATACAATAAATATATAGATACAGATACAATAAATATTAGATATAAAGACATTGAAATAATTAGTTCGCGCTAATTAAGAATGATCAGGCACAAACTTTATTAAAGGTTTGAAAGTATGAAGTATAAATTGGGGCAATTTGAGGAAGTAAAGTTAAGCAAGTGAAGTGTTTGAAACGTCGATTAGAAGATTAATTGGTGGTGGTGGTTGGGTAGTTGGTTAGTTAGAGAAAGTAGTTGGTTGGTGAAGGAAGTGGTGATTGGAGAAGGTGAATGGAGGAGTGTTCAGGCTGGATGGGTTTACGTGTTTTCACATGTGGCTGCGAAATTGTGTGCAGAACGGTTGTACAAATACGATTAGCGAGATTCCATTGTTAGAGGGGAGGGAGGGGAAGTAGATGAAGTACAAGTAAAAGAGCTTGAAAGAACAAATAGAAGTATTGCAACTTAGAAGAAGTAGAAGTAGAAGTTAGAGAAAAAGTATGAGATTATGATAAAGTAGAAAAAGGAAGGAAGATTGAGTACATTCCATTGTTAAACGTATTCGAAGTTTACTTATAGTGCTATTTAGTATTCAGTATTCAGTTCAGTATTTAGTATTCAGTATTCAGTATTCAGTATTCAGTCAGTATTCAGTATTCAGTATTCAGTATTCAGTATTCAGTATTCAGTATTCAGTATTCAGTATGAGTAATGAGTAATTCAGCGATTCATTCAGTACTCATTAATACTATCTATTCTTGTTCTGTTCCCTATTCTTATTCTTTCATTCTGAGCCCATTTAATAATCTATTCTTCTCTCTCTACATCTTGCTATCATTCTTATTCAACATACACGAATCGATCGTACAAACACCTTTTCTGCAAATAGCCACTCTTCTCAATGTTCATCATCTTCTCATCTTCTCACTTCACTTTCTACTTCTCATCTTCTCTTCTCATATTCACTTCTACTTCTCATCATCATCTTTCCTTCTCATCATCACTTCTACTTCTCATCATCATCTTTCCTTCTCATATTCACTATCTTCTTCACCTCATCTCATCTTCGCTTCACTCTTCACTACTTCTTCTTTCCCTTTCCCTTCCCCTTCTTACCCTTTCCTTTCTTCTCCTCCTTTTCATCCTTCTCCTCCACCTCCTCCACCTTCTCCTCCTCCACGTTTTCCTTCTCCTTCTTCTCCAACTCAGCCTGCTGCTTCTCCACCTCCGTAGCCGGTCTCTGCTCAATACTCACCTGGATCCTCTCTATGTGCTCGTACGGAATGTTCCAGTAGTGTGCGAGGTCCTGCTTGCGGTTGTCGATCGAGTACAATCTTCTTCTCAAGGCCTCGTTGAAGCAAATCTCCTGGACAGTAGGAAAGAATGTCTGCGACCACCCTGGCTTGATACTCTCGACCTCAGCAACAATCTCCTTGAGCTCCAATTCCTGGAACTTGGTCTCGAACTCGTACTGCTTGAACACCTCGTCGCCAATGAGGCCCTCTTGGTAGAGTCTCTGGTACGCAGCCTCACACTCCTTGAGCTTCATGCTGCGGCGAACAGCCTCGGCACCCCTGCGCAACAACGCGGCCTTGATCACTTTCTCATCGGGCTTGACACCCAGATTGGCCAGGAGTTCTTTGAGGTTGAGGTATAGACTGAGCGCAAAGTTGTCCTCGAAAATGGGCTCCACTTTGGCAAGCTTCTTGAGGCGGTTCTGCTTGTACAAGTGGGCAAAGACGGCGAAGATCCCGCCCATGATCCCGAGGTAGATCAACGGCGTGAACACCGAGATCTTGATTTGCTCTTGGGTAACGTTCTCGCTGTCCATTGGAAAAGTGAAAAAAGAACAACGAGCGAGTTGTTAGTGAAAAATGAACAACTCGCTTCGCTCGTTGTTTGCTAGTGATACTAGTGAAAATCCAGTAGGACAAGATTAATCAGATGAATGTTCAAGTACGATAAGATAAGTTCATATAAGAGTGGATACAGTTTTCAGGATGAATTGACTGGAACGTGGAGAAGTACTGACTTCCAGTAGACATGAAAGAATTAGAGATACCGCGATATTTACTAGTAAATACTAGTAAAGGAACTCCCAGAACTAGAATACAGCAGTAAAGTACTACTAGACTAAACTAGAACTACTAGAGGAACTACTAGAAGAACTACTGAAGCAGCTTTGACCCGTATATTGAAAGAACAACTAACGTCGATCCTGCACAAACGGACGCGTTTGAAACATTGGCTCAGTTATTCAGTAGATTTCAGATTTCACTCAGTAGATTCAGATTTCACTCAGTAGATTTCACATTTCACATTCACTAGATTCAGATTTCAATCAACAAGCAGAGTGGAATTGAGAAGTTAGAGTAGGGTTAATTGTGTGAAATGCAATTAGTGTAATTAGTGTGCAATAGTAGTGAAAAAGCTAGCACAAATTACTCAGTCTATTATTGTCCCTAATCAACAGTCTATCATATTCTCATTCTACTTTCAGGTCGGCCCATTTAATTGTAGTACGAGGAATCGATAAACTCACATTGTTACCATGATTCAACCCTGTACTCATGGAGTGTTCATTGAGCGAATCTATGCAAAAATGTATGAAATGTAAACTCCCTTACCGTAATTGAAACGGAAAGAGGTGTCGTTTCCTCCAATGTACACCTTCACACCTTACAACTTCAAACGACTTCGAACGTGAAGTTGTCAACTGCCATCTGGTTCTTCCCAATTAGGAAATTTGGCTGCTACTCCCATCTTCCATCACTATCTTTCTAATGTTCCCCACTCTATTCAAGTAAGCCTAGTCAAGTCAAGATAGTTCTCAAATGTAGGCAGTTTATGTTTAGTCATCAGCCCTATCTTTAGTCATCAACCCCATGGTATATACACAACAACTTTATATGATTCCACTACGATTGCCAATACTATTGAATACACGAATACTACTCATTACACAACTATTGACTAAACAACTATTGACTACACTACCATTGACTGACTACACTGATACTATATGGTTATACGTTCTACGTTTGTACTTTCTTCTAGTTGATTATGTAAGCAGATAAGACGGACAAACTTGCATTGTGTTGAGACTTTTGTAATGTGTATTCCTTCTCATATTCTGTATTCATACTCTCATATTCTGTATTCTTATATTCTCGCATGTTCTGTTCTTCTTCACTCTGCTTCATTCTATGCTCACATCCATCACTAACTTCAGTTCAGACAATTCTCAGTTCGATCTAGGTTCTTGACAATCAGACCTTGTGTTTCTACAATATTGCTCATATCCTTGTATTTCTTTATTCGTGACTTCCTTTCTATGGTTTGGTGGATGTTTGATGAAGTTTGACGAGAGTGGTCACCAGTCGTCAACAGTTGCTACTACTTGTAGTAACTATTCAGCCAGCACTTCATTCAATTGTCCGAGCATGATCTTAGCCATCGTTTGCAAGCTAACAATTCAATCTCAGAATTGCTCCATCAGTTCGGATCTCATGGTAAGATTTTCATTTCTTTAACGTTTGCAAAATTCCTCACCAAGCAGTCTACTGATCACCGAATCTTGAGCTAGTGAGATTGAGTATTTGTCTAGTGGCCATTGAATCTTGATCCCACTTCGCTCGTCAAGGTTTGACTGCTAGATCGCGAATCAAATCGCTCAAGGTTGAGTATTTTTCTATCTTATCTTGAGCGAGCGAAGCGAGATCAAGAGTCGCTCGCTCCAGACTGAGTATTTGTGCTGATCACCAAATCAGATCTGCTCAAAATTGAGTATGTCCTGATCACCAATCTTGAGCGAGCGAAGCGAGATCAAGATTTGCTCAATATTGAGTGTTTATCTGCTAGTTCGCAATCTTGATCTCGCTTCGCTCGCTCAAGATTGCTCAAATTGCTCAAAATTGAGTATATCCTGATCACCAATCTTGAGCGAGCGAACTAGTTCGCATCTGATCTCGCTTCGCTCGATCACATGCTCAAACTCTCTTTGCCTCCCGTAAACCCACCCACTTTGCCAAATCCCTATACAACTCCTTCCCATTCTCCCCCCCAAACACCTCCACCAACCCATCACTCACCTCAAAGTCCCCCACGCTCTGTCCATTCATCACCTGGGCCTGTGCCTCCTTCACCTGCTCGTCCGGCACCAAGATCTCGTAGAACAACGCCAACTCCACCAATTGGCGGTCCGAGATTCCCCGAAAGTCTCCCAATGTCTTGGGGAAGCTCGGCGGCATGTCGCCGTCCTTGTTGCTAATGGGCTCGAGCTCGTCCGCATCGCTGCTCAACTTGGAGTTGTAGAGTCTGTTGATGGAACGGGATTCGTACTCGTCGAGCTGGCCCTGGAGTTCCGCCACAAGCTGAACGATGTCTTCGTTGGTGACGAGATCTTCTTGGGGTTCGTGGGCCTTGATCTTTTCTTTGACGTCCCTGACTTGGAGCTCCATGAGCTTCTCGCCTGTCAGGGCAATGACCTTGGATTGTTTGTCCACAAGGCTTTGTAATGCGGTGACCTGAGCTTGGAGTTGTTCGAGTGACATAAAGAAAATAGATCAGAATGAAGACAAGAAATGGATAGAATAAGAATAACATAATAAGAAGAATATGAATAACAAGAACTGAATAAGAACAACAGAATAATAGAATATGAATAACAAGAACTGAATAAAAGAATAAGAATAACAGAATGATCAGAATAAGAATGATCAGAATAAGAATGAGAACAAGAATAAACAAGAACAATCAAGATCAAGAGAATTCAACTTGTAAACTCATATCTCAACGGTATCAATGAGATAGATCATTCATGAATTTCTTCATGAGTATCTTTAAGCAACCTTTCTTACATCTATGCTTAAGTTCCTGTTAACTGGCACATGAACTCGTTCTAAATTAGTTCCATTTTGGCTGCGAAAAATTGTCCCTCCTTAGTCCCTCCTTAGTCCCTCCTGAGTAGTCCTAATGAATTCAAACAAATCAATGAGGGGTAGATTGAGTGAAGATCATAGCACTGATGCGGTTGAGTATCATATCATGTGACGTGCCATGTGACAGATACAGAAGTCATTGAATCATCACGTGATAAAGCGGATACCATTTAATCATCACGTGATAAAGCGAGTACCATTAAACCATCATGTGATGCCAACCTGTATCATTCTCTTTTCTCGTATCAATTACATTGAACCTTAGCAATCAAACAATCTCGTTCGATTGTTTTCTCTCGTTTGCTGTGTATTTCCCCCCACTAGTCAGCAACCATTCGTAAAGATATTATTGCAATTTGAGGGCTTAATCCGCCTCAATTATTAAATATCCCTAGTCGCATACGAGATATCTGGTTCCATGATTATTTGACTCAGATTACTTGACTCAAGATTGTTTGACTCAAGATTATTTGGCAACCTCAAGATAGCAGTCTCAATTATTTGGTACAAGATTATTAGCGACAAGGCGGCCTAGCAACAATCGGAAATCTACAGCCTGGTGAATTTCAGAATATTTTAAGATTGAGACATTTTCGGATACGAGAAATGAGATTGTGCAAGGTTAAGTGTAATTAGTGAACATAGTGTGATTGGGTAGTGTTAATGGTAGTGTAGTGATTGGGTCAATGGTAGCGGGTGTAGTGATTGGGTCAATGGTAGTGTCGATTTAAGGGGTCAACAGTAGTGATTGTGTCAACGATGATTGTGTCAATGGTAGTGTCAATTCAAAAGGTATTGTCACTCTACTGAATTCTATTTTGTATCTATTTTGTTGTATCTATTTTGTTGTATCTATGTTGTATCTATTTTGTATCTATTTTGTATCTATTTTGTATCTATTTTGTTGTATTGTTCTACTTATTTTCTGTTTATCCTTCTTATAATAGATGCTGACATGCTGACAATTGGCATGCTTCAGACACTTTTTGCACTTCAGACACAAGTGACAATTTTCCATTGCACAAACAGGGCATTCCACGACAATGGCCGGACTTAAGAATAGTCAAGTATTTTTTCCCACACTGAGATTCTTGACGATAGTTGCGCAGACAAGGCGCTGAATGAGAGATCTGGTTGACGAAACGCAACTGTAAATGGTGGTTGGATCAACAGCGCTCAGCACAGGATGAACACAAAGCCAACTACCACAAAACAGAACCAAACACAAGAAGCGTAAAAAATTCAACTTAAAGGGGCAATAAGCCACTGACATTTTCCGATAAAATTCCGATAAAATTCCGGACCCAAAAAAATGGAGCCTCCCTACATCTTTATTGTGTCTACTCTCTACTCTCTACTCTCTACTCTCTACTCTCTACTCTCTACTCTCTACTCTCTACTCTC